>CM068765.1:6548611-6698681 GCA_035084275.1 Hydrolagus colliei | reverse complement strand
TCCTTGGAATATATTCCCAAAGGGATTTGCAGCTTGGGTGATTTCTGAATCCGGGAATGATTTTATCCGATAAAATCATTCCCGATTCAGAAATCACCACTTCCAGAAGGTATTGGATTGTTGGAATCATTGCCCCCCCCCCCCCCCAAAAAAAAAGAGTCTCTTTGTGGCAGGTCTGAACAGTGATATTCTTTCTTACGCAGCAAGCGGTTTAAATGTTCCCCACGAGCCTACTTAGCTCGAGCCGCAGAAGCTCAGCTCTCTGTGACAAACATCTGCTCTTGTTGATGCACTTCTGTTTACCTGTTAGACAAGCCTCGCTTGTTGAGACAACCAGTGGTTGGCGCGGGCACGGATCAGCTAACTTTGCCCCCCCTGAGACCCTTTTGACACACGCCACTGAAGACCGTCTCTGTGGGCGAAACGCGGCAGCCAATGGGCGCAGTCAGCACGTCCCCCCCCCCCCTCCCCCCCCCCCCCCACAAACAGCCGTGGGTTGAAGTGACCGATTTATCGCTGTTTTTATATCTTGAGGGATTATTATCAGGCGTGTGGAGTCAGGAAACTTGGCCAAGGTTTCGCCCGGGCCGGGGAACCGAACCCGGGTCTCTCGCTTGCCAGGCGAGCGCTCTAACCACTGAGCTTCTCTGTTGGTTGGCCACCCCTCACCGCGACTGTTTGCAGGACTCTGCTGCACGCAACTGGCTGCCGTCTTTTGCCCCCCACAAAGTAGTCGATTCGCTTTGCGGTTGATTGTGCAAAGTGCCTCGAGATGTCGCAACGAGGCGCTGCATTCACAGCCAAGGGTCACTATTGTGATTACGGTTTAATGTTCGCGTCCTCACTCCTTCCCACCGGCGCTCTGCCTCTATTCTCTGGAACCCGTCCAAACCAAGCCTCTCCCCCCCCCCACCCCCCCCCACCCCCCCCACTCCCCACCAAGCTTTCAAACATCTTGTCTGTGTCTTGCGACGTCACCTCTAGATCACTCCGCCACTTTCTCCGGGTGAATGCTCCGAGACATTTTATCTTACAGATGACAAAGCTCTTTCTAAATGAGAGTTTATTGAGTTCAGCTTATTTAAACACAGGGCGGGGACATTAACCCTCTCCTGCACGCTTACCAGGAAGTGGCTATGATAAGAATAAATCCTTGCGTGTGATATAGCGCCTCACAGAACCCACTGTGAAGTGTGTACGTTTGTGGGCAAAACGCGGGCAGCCAATTGTGCACAGCGGCGTCCGACCAACAGTCACGGATTGAAAAATGACTCATTTGTATAGTGTTTTTGTCTGTGGATGGATTATTATTAGGTAGTGATGTGTGTGTGTGTGTGTGTGTGTGGAGTAAGGAAACTTGCCCAAGGTTTCGCCCCTGACCTGCCTGGATTCGAAACACAAGTCTCATGTGGTAAGGTGAATGCTCTAACCACTGAGCTACGGGGGTTGGGGTGGGAATGGAAGGATGGGAGGGAAGGAAATGAACAGATCCATTGCTTTGTTCATATTGGTGCTGAGTGTTGAGTGGAGGGGATGGTTTAACCCGCTCTCAGTGACCCTCTCGTTCTCAGACACAACCAGGGAAATGTCACAAGTCAAACTCCTCAACGCTGAGACCCAGTTGTCGTGAGGGTACACAGCAGGGTATTGTGATGAGGAACAGTGATATCACAGTCTCCACGTCCCGCAGATGTTATCCAGAGCAAATCTTGCAACCGAACGAGTTTGGTTCAATAGGTTTTATTTCCTCCCCATCACCCAAGTCGGGTCGTTTGATACAGTTTTAAAAAGTCACGCCAGGCACACACAAGCCAACTCTCTGTAGCTCTCCACACATCAGCAGCTACTGGGCTCAGAGAGAGAGGACACAGACACACACATACATACATATCAGCATCTGGGCTCAGAGTGAAGAGAGAGAGAGAGAGAGAGACACACACACACACACTGGGAGAAAAGGCGTATATTTAGAGAGACAGAGCGAGAGCGAGACGCACACACAGAGCAACAGAAAGTCACACATACAGGGAGAAAGAATTGCCCCACATACACGGAGAGAGAGAGAGAGAGAGAGAGAGAGAGAGACTCGCACACACAGACTTGTGGGGCGAGGCGATAAGAGAGATCCACACACATAGACAGGGAGACACCTAAACAACACACACACACAGACGTTCACACGTACCAAATAAAGGACCGAATCCCCGGACTAGACGGGAACAGCTCCCTGCTGCCTGTAAACACAGTACACGGTGGCATAGATAGGGAGCTCAATATAAATGCAAGTTGTTGTTGTTGAGTGGGAGTAGCCTCCAACAACAACAACAACAACGCAATGACATGTCTAGAGGGCCTTTCTCGTCGGCGGAGGGCGTCCCAAGGCGCTGAAAGGCCCCAGTCGCACGGCCGCTCTCCGAGAGAGAGCTCCGCAAGATCTACACAGTCACTCCGCTCTACAGTATATTCCGAGAAGCGCTGTCTCAATGACGCGACGATGTGCACAATAATCCTCGCATTTGATGAGAGCGCCCTGTCTCGTCTTCGAGACGTCGCAGAGCGCCTCGCGGGATGCACTGCCAAGCGTAGCGAAGTGCCTACACTGCGGGAGATGTCTCAAACGCAAGGATTATTATGATTTACGCGCCGGCCACGGCCGACACCGAGCGGCTGCCAATGGCTGTTCGCTGATTAACGGAAACGGCCAGTAACTCTTTCAAGTGTTTTTATTACGCCCCCCCCCACCACCCCCCCCCCCCCCGACAAAAAAACCAGAGAGAGAAAGAGAGCGAGAAAGAAAAGGAGAGCGAGAAGGAAAGAAGAGGAGAGAGAGAGAGAGAGAGAGAGAGAGAGAGAGAGAGCGACAGAGAGAAGAGAGAGTTGTTGACCTCCGCTGTTGACCCGATGAATTGAAACGAGCGTGTACAGACCAGCAGCAGGAGATCAGACACTTTCTCGACGTTGTACCGACAGACCTGCAAACTCACAGCATCGCCCTCAACACAGGAATTGTTTTGTAAACGTTAACGCTTAAATGTGGTACCCACAGTAACTAACTTTGGCCCCCCCCCCCCCCCCCCCCGCCCCTCCTCTAGTTTGTAAACGTTAACGCTTAAATGTGGTACCCACAGTAACTAACTTTGGCCCCCCCCCCCCCCCCGCCCCTCCTCTAGTTTCTATCCCCACACGCATAGCAATCGCCCCCCCCAACCGTCTCCCCAATCCCCCAGAGATTCCCCAAATCTCTTGAGATTAGCTCAGGCTGCAGTGAGGGGAGTGTTTTGTACCGTAGTTGAGTGTTTTAACGCACTCGCCCTGTACCCACGTCTGCATCTGCAAGGCACGTTTCCTTACACTCACACACACACACTCACACACATACACTCACACACACATACACTCACACACATACACTCACACACACACACTCACACACACTCACACACATACTCACACACACACATACTCACACACATACTCACACACACACTCACACACACATACACTCACACACACATACACTCACACACATACACTCACACACACATACACTCACACACACACATTCACACACACACACTCACACACACACATACTCACACACACACATACACTCACACACACATACTCACACACACACATACTCACACATACACTCACACACACATACACTCACACACACATACACTCACACACACATACACTCACACACACACATACACTCACACACACACACTCACACACATTCACACACACATACACTCACTTGTTTACCTAGCAACGAGTAGGAACCCAGTTGTTAAGACGATTGGCAGAATCGCTTTCCGAGGGAACCAAATACAGTCACTCCGCTAGTGCTTCACAGTATACTCTGTGAAGCACTTTGAGGCGTCTCAACAACACGATAAGGCGCTACATCGAATGCAAGGCTTACCTGTTATCGTGGGGTATTGCGTTCAATTATGGAGTGTTGCGTGTTGCTTTGTGTGTGTGTGTTATGCACACATACAGCAGTGATGGAGTGTTCTGCGTGCGCGCGCGCAATGCTGTGTCTGTGCTGTAATGGAGTGTGCGCGTATGTGTGTATATGGTGTGTGTGTGTGTGCTGTGTATATGGTGTGTGTGTGTGTGTGTGCTGTGTATATGGTGTGTGTGTGTGTGCTGTGAGGGAGTGCTGTGTACGCAGAGACCTAGATGAAGGTGGAGTCCAGTTGGCTGCTGTCGGCTCGGCTGCGGGCTCGTGCCTCGAACAGCTGTTTGATCAGCGCTGACTTCTCCTGCTCCAGCTGGGTGATACGCTCACTCTGAGCGGTCACTTCCTGCGGGACAGAGAATCAATTAGCATTGATAACACAACACTGCATGCACACACACACACACACACACACACACAGCCTCCCACACACACACCCTCCCACCACCTCACCCACAGCAACCCACACACAGCCTCCCACGCGCACACACACACCCAGCCTTCCGCAAACACACACAAACAGACAGAAAGGAAACACACCCTCACACACCCAACACGAATGCACACACACACACACACACACATGCACACACAGACAACAATCAAACCCACAACGCAGACAGAACTTAGACAGAATAAAGAAACCTCCTGTATTTCAGAGACGAGAAGCCCCGAGACAACAACTCGGGTGTATATAAAGGCCCCCCCCCCCCCCCCCCCGCTCCCCCCCGACCCCAGGCCGTGTGACCCACCTTGGTCAGCAAGCGGTTCTGCTCCTTCAGCATGGAGACGTGCTGCCTGTTCCCGGGACCCACTGACGATCCTCTCACATCACAGCAAGAAGCCGCCCAGGGCTGAGGGACACACAGCCGAACAATAACATCAACGACAACATTTCGCACAGCGCCCCCCCCCGCCCGCCCCTACATTCAGGGCAGAGTCCCGGGCCCCCCCCCCCCCCCCCGCCCCACACCACCCCCTCCGACAGCGATGGTGCGATGCCGAGCAGGGCGGGAGGCCGGCAATAAGAAATTGGCGTGAGCTGAGGATGGGGGAACAATAATAAATTGGTCATTTCAATCCACGTCTGTTTGTGGGGGACGCCGCCGTGCGCAATTGGCTGCCGCGTTTCGCCCACAAGTATATATACAGTCGACTCACTGTACAGTATATTCTGTGAAGCGCTTTGAGACGTCTAGAAGGCGTGACGAGCGCTATATCAGGTTAAATTATTATTATAAGGTGGAGGGATACAGATACAGAAAGAGCGTCCCTCTAGTCTCAGAGGGCTTCACACTGACTGAGCCAAAGCAGATTAGAAAGAGGGATATTTCTGGCATGTTGCGCGCGCTTTGAGGTGGTCACGAACTCTGCGTCAAGTAATCACGGAACCGGACCTTCCCAGCCGAGGAAATCAGGTCGTTCAGGCTGAGCTTCACTTCCTGCAGTTTGGACAGAAGCTGAGTCATTCGCTGCTTGTTACTTTCTGAGCAGAATTCCTGGAAAAGAGAGAGAGTGTGCGTGAGGGAATAATAATAATAATCCTCGCATTTGACATAGCGCTCTTCAAGTCTTCTAGACGTCTCAAAGCGTTTCACAGAATATGCTGTAAAGTGAATTGACTGTATGTTTGTGGGCGAAACGCGGCAGCCAATTGCGCGCAGCAGCGTCCCCCACAAACAGCCGTGGATTGAAATCACCAATTTGTTTTTATTATTGTGGATTTTAAAACAATTTTATTAGGCGTATGCGTGTGTGTGTGCGTGTGTGTGTGTGTGCGTGTGGAGTAAGGAAACTTGCCCAAGGTTTCACCCTGATCTGCCTGGATTCGAACACACGTCTCACGCTTGTAAGGCGAGCGCTCTAACCACTGAGCTCCCAAAGGGAATGGACCGTGTTTTGCGGGCGAGACGCGGCAGCCAGGTTGCGCCCGGCGGGTGTCCCGTCGCGAGGCGAGGATTCTCTGTTGATCGCGGGCGGCGGCTTCACTCACACGGGCGCCCGTGGTCTTCTCCACGTGTTTCTGCCGCTGCTGAACCGCCTGGAGTTGCCGGAGGTACCATTCCCGGGCGCAATCCACCACCTCCAGCCCTGCAGCAGAGCATCCTTCTCCTGCTCCAACTCCTTCATCTGCTTTAGCTGTGCTCAACAAGGGGGAGAGAGAGAGAGAGAGAGAGAGAGAGAGAGGTGGGGGGGGGCGGGGGGGAGAGAGAGAGAGAGAGAGGTCAGGACACAGTCGCATACTACATACACATCCAAAGGAAAGTTTGAGAAGAGATTCAAACCCAAACAGTATTATGATAGCAATCCTGCATTTGACAGCGCGCCGGTGGAATCCTGCCACTCAGTGGTTAGAGCACTCGCCTTGCAAGCGAGAGATCTAAGTTCGGTTCCAGGCAGATCAGGGTGAAACCGTAGGCGAGCTTCCTTACTCCACGCGCCTAATAATGATCCCTCACAAAAAAACAGTATTAAACTGGTCGCTCAAGCCACGGCTGTTTGTGGGGGACGCCGCTGTGCGCTATTGGCTGCCGCGTTTCGCCCACAAATCTACAGTCACTTCACTTTACAGTATAATCTGAGAAGCGCTTTGAGACGTCTAGAAGACGCGTAAAGCGCTACATCAGATTCAAGGATTCTTATTATTATTTTACGCAATTAACCAAGCGTTAATCAAATCTTTTCTGCATAAATCACTTTCGAGTCGCTGACAGATAAAGGCCCCGACTCGTTGAAGGCGTCGCTGACTAGTGTCATATCGTGGTTCTGTCTCACGCATTGCCGGACCCCGCTTCACAGGCTCACTTGCCCCCGTAGCATCAAATCAAAAATTTGAAAGTCTCTCAAAAGCGATAACGACAGTACATAGAACAATGATTCAACTGCATCTCCTTCCCCACCTGCCCCCCCCCCCCTCCCCTCCTGACCACATCAACCCCAACCAGCTCGGGCAGGATGTGGACTTGTGAAAAAACAGAAAGCGTCTTGTGGGGGATGGCATGAGTGTTTTCTTGCTCACACCTAAAAATGTTGTTTTGCACCTAAACTTGCATTCGCTTTAATCTCTGATAGAAAAGTCTTTCACGGGTTCCTCGTGGATCAAAAACCCGTCAATTCGCACCTTCCCTCGGCAATTTCTGCAGCGTTATTTTCTCAGCGGTTATTTTTCCAGACTTTATTTGTCGACATTCGTCGGCCCGGCAATGTGTCCAGAGCTCGACAATCGCGCTCACTATCAAATATTGCCTCACTGGAAAACAGTCCTTTGTGAGACTAAATGTTCTGGGAATCGTTAGCCCTCGACTGGTTCCCAAACAGCTCCGTATTAACAATTGTTCCCTTTTCACCAGGACGGCTAGAATCTGTGCCTCAGGCAACTGAGAAAGCCTATGTTTAGTCCCCCCAGCAGTCAGTGGGAACCTGCCTTTGTTAATCTCTGGGGGTAAGAATCCCTTCAAAAATCTATCAGAGTTTAGCCACTTATTATTCTTATTTTATTATAATTTATTAGAATATTTCTGTTAACCGTATTATAAAAACGCTAATAAATTGGTGACTTTACCCCAGGGCTGTTTGTGGGGACGCTGCCGTGCGCAATCGGCTGCTGCGTTTCGCCCACAAATACACGGTCACAATTCACGTCTCGGTGATGCGGTGGAGCGCTTTGGGACGTCTCGGGTAATGACACGAATAACTATCCTCGCGTTCGATACCGCGCGTCTCACGTCAAAGCGCTTCACAGGCTACACTGTAAAGCGAACTGACTGTCAAATTTAATGGGGAAACGCGGCAGCCGATTGCGCACAGCGGCATCTCGCACACAGTCGGCCAATTCACAAACAACCAATCCACGATCAAGGCGCCGCGTGAAGCACAAGGATTATTATTATTATTATTATTATTACTCGGGGGAAGCGATCAAGAGGAACTCAGTTGAGTCATTCAGTCACTTTCTGGGTCATTCGCTCGTTCTTAATGTTACTTCCCGTAGAGAGGGCAGCTTGATTGTGACAGTCTGTTGGCAAACATTTCACCTGGGAGCCCATCCAACCCCAAGGAGACTCCACTTAACCCCTTCCCCCCCACCCCCCCCCCAACCCTTCACAGACCCTCCCCCACCCCCACCCCCACCAACCCCAACAGGCTCAGGCAGGATGTGGACTTGCGATAAAAGAAATTGTCGTGAGGCGGTGACTTAGAAGTGCAAACATGAGTGTTTCCTTACTCCACACGCCCACTGATGATCCCTCGAAAAAACCCCCCGCGATAATAAAAATTGGTCATTTCAATCCACCACTGTTTGTTAGGACGCTGCTGTGCGCAATTGGCTGCCGCGTTTCGCCCACAAATATACAGTCAATTCACTTTACAGTATATTCCGTGAAGCGCTTTGAGACGTCTAGAAGCCGTGAAAAGCGCTATCTCCAACGCCAGGATTACTATTATTATCATCATCACAACGCCGTTGCAGAGTCTCAAAGTGCTTCACAGAATATACGGCAAAGTGGAGTGACTGTGTATCTTGTAAGCGACAAGCGGCCGCCAATCGCACGCGTCAGTGTCCCACGCACAGACGCGGAGTGAGCGATCAATTTTATTCGGGTGAATGTCGGCCGGGACAACTCCCTTCTCTTCTCAAAGGATCTGGAACGTTTACCCGCACAGGCAGATGGGACCTCGCTTTAACATTCTCATCTGAAGAACGGCACCTCTGAGACAATATAACCCCCCCCCCCCCCACCCACTGCTCGGTAGGAGCGACAGATTGAACAATGTCCCAACGCTGTGGCTTGAACCCACAGAGAGTCACCGCGGAGCCAGGCTGACATGCGATGCTCCTTTAATTCCCACCGGCTCTGAAACTCCCAGAGCTAGTGGAAGCCGCCTGCCGTCTGCCCCCTGCAGTACTGGATGCCAGGTTGATTGGCAACCGGAAAGCTCCGGGGAGCAGGTCCCGAAATAACTACAGCGAATAACAGAGGCACAGTGATTCCCGAGTGAGCGCACGTCCGTGGGAGCGCATGTGCGTGAGTGCGTGCGCGAACGGCAGCATGTGAGTGAGTGCATGCCTGCGCGAATGCGTGCGAGCGAACGCGCGCGAGCGAGTGCGTGCCTGCGCGTCTGACTGTGTGCGTGAGCGAGCGCCTGTACGAGTGCGAGCTTGACCACACGAGCGACCGTGTGTGTGAGTGAGCGCGTGTGTGTGAGTGAGCGAGTGTGTGTGAGTGAGTACGTGCCTCTGTGAGCGAGGGCGTGCGCGAGCGAGTGAGTGCGCGACTGACTGCTGCTCACCAAGTCGTAGTCCACCCCGTTGGTTATGGTGTGCCTGCGGTGTTGAGCCCGATCGCGGCTGCCTCTCCTGGGGTAGGGCACTCCCGTGGCGTTGCTCTCACTCTGGTAGCGGCTCATACACTTTCCCTCCGCACCTGAGCGGGCAACATGGCAAACCGTGACATCGCTATTGAGGCTTTAATCGACTACAACAAATGACAACGTGTCCAGAACCCTACACCCGTGACCTCCTGCCCCCTTGCCAACCTCCTCGCCCGCCCCTCCCTCCCTCCCTGCCTCCCTCCCTCTGCTCCACGTCCCCCGACTCACCCGTGTGCAAATTCATCTGCACTTCCATCTGTTCGTGGCCGTCCTCGCCGTGGCGCCCGTCTCCTCGCGCGGAGCTGCGGTCGGTCTCTGGCTCACTGACCCTCTCGGGGACCAGGTCAGGGGTGTTCATGGATCTGACCCTCAGGGGGGATTTGCGCCTCTCCGCTGCCCCCCTGTGGCCGGTGTGCTTGACCGCGGGGGCTTTGGGCTGCCCGGTGAAGGAGCGGGGCGGGGTGGCAGCCTCCGTACCCACCGGTGCCCACCGGCTTCACGTTACTCCTGAAGGCTACGTTCCCGGTTCGCCTGGAACCTGGGGTGGAGCGTCGGGAGAAAATACACAAACGTTCACAAACGGAGCCTCCAAACCGGCAAGTGCCAATGATAATAATTGGAAATAATAATCCTGGCATTTGATATGGCGCTTCCCACGTCTTCTAGGCGTCTCAAAGCGCTTCACAGAATATACTGTAAAGTGAACTGACTGTGTATTTGTGGGCGAAACGCGGCAGCCAATGGCACACAGCAGCGTCCCCCACAAACAGCCGTGGATTGAAATGATCAATTTTTACTATCGGGTGTGTTTTTTTTTGACGGATTCCCATTTGGCGTGTATTTGGAGTAAGGAAACCTGCCCGAGGTTTCGCCCTGACCTGCCTGGATTCGAACACAGGTCTCACGCTTGCAAGGCGAGCGCTCTAACCGCTGAGCTACAGGAGCTTATTGACAGTAATACTAATCCTTGGATTCGATAAGAGCGCATTATCATGTTGTTGTGAACCTCTCAAAGCGCTTCACAAAGTGTGAAGTGGAGTGGCTGTGTAATTTTGTGGGGCGAAACGAGGCAGCCAGTTTGCGCCCAGTGGTGTCAGCTGTGGTGTGAGGGACCGATCTTTTATTTGGGAGGTTTGTTGGCCAGGACAGTGTTTGATTCTTCTCAAATATTGCCGTGGTCATTTTAACATCCACCCGAACAGGCAGATCAGACCTCGGTTTAACGTCTCGTCCGAAGGACGGCAACCGCCTGACAACGCAACCGCTCCCTCCCTCCCTCCCCCCAGCTCTGCACTGGAGCGTCAGCTTAGACTATGTGATTTCAAGTCCCGACTGGGAAGACTGAACCCACAATCTTCTGACCCGTAGACGATAAGAGCTTCTTCCCATGCTCGAGGCTAACACACACACACACACACACACAAAATACAAATAACACAGCAGAGAGCATCACCTAGTGGATGGAATTAAAGATCCTCGCTTTCAAATATCTTCATAGCCTTAAAAGCCTCAATCCTCTGTGACCGCCCCCACCCCCCCACATCTCTGGCTACTCCCTCAATCTTCGGTTTAACAAACTGACCAGCTTCATCTCCCCCCAAACTCCGCATTAAAACTCCCCTGTCTGTTCACGTGGTGTGGCATTTTACCGACAAATTGAACACAGACGAGACATCGAACAGACAGTTATTTGGTTTAATCTCTGATCCGAAGGGCATCGTGTCTAGCTCTCAAGTCCCCACTAAACACACACACACCCTGTGGCCATACAGTCAAGCACCTGATAACTTATCACTCCAATGTCAGTGATGAGAGATGTCTGAATACTGTACATCAGTAACCGGGATACTGACAACACAATGATTTGAGTGAGTGCCAGTGTCAAGTTAAACCAGGGTCGAGTTATCAGTTTACTCGTGTTTTCTTGCTCCACACACTGTTGTTTATCTAGCAGTGATAATAGCAATAATGATAATCCTTGCATTTGATATAGGGCTTTTCACGTCTCAAAGCGCTTCACAGAATATACTGCGAAGTGAAGTGACTGTGTGTCTCTGGGGCAAAACACCGCAGCCGACTGACTGCGCGCGGCAGCATCCCCACAAACAGTCGTGGATTGAAGTGACCACATTTAGAATCGATGGGTTTTTTTTTTGCTCGAGAGAGAGAGAGAGAGAGAGAGAGAGAGTATTATTGGGCGCGTGGAGTCAGGAAACTTGCCTCAGGTTTGGCGCTGACCGGCTGGGAATCGAACCCGGGTCTCTCGCTTGTGAGAAGGCGAGCGCTCCAACTAACCCAAGCTACAGGAACTCCTCTGGTAAATAGGAACCCGGTTGTTAAAGTCGATTGGGGAGGGGGGGGGGGAGGGGCGGAATCGCTTTCCGAGGGTAATTAATCCCCTCAAACAAAAAAATCGGGTTCTCAATCCAATCCACGACGATTCGTACGTCGCTGCTGGGTGCAACTGGCTCACCCACAATCGATTCACTTTACAATATAATCTGTGAAGCGCTTTGAGACACCTCGACGAGCTGATAAATGCGATAATTATTATTATTTACCATACTGTAAATGTGTGAATTTTGTGTGTGTGTGTGGGGGGGGGGGGGTTGGGTGGGGGGGGGGGGGGTGTGGAGAGGAGACCCATCTCTGAACTTTACAAGAGAGGCTTTGCACCCTCCGCGATCCAAACCCATGGGAAAGATTTTACACTGAATTTTTATCTGTTTAAAAAAAAATTAAAAGTTGTAAAATTGTTTTTGCTGGAAGTTTAAAGCCGGGAAACGGGATTTTCCATTTTTGTGTTTGGCTTTCTTTCTTTCCTCCCTCATCCCCCTCTCCTTCCTTCCTCCTCTCGCTTTTCTTCATCTCTGACACCTTCCCTCCCTCCCTCTTTGTCTCCCTGCCCCCATCCTTACCTCATTCCCTCACTCTCCCTATCTCCTTCCCCCTTTCTCTCCCCCCCCCACCCCTCCATCTTTGTCTCCCTCCTTCCCATCCCTCACTCCTTCCCTCTCTCCCTGTCTCCCCCACCCCCTCCTTCATTCACTCTATCTCTCTCCCTCCCCCACCCCCCACCCTCCTTCATTCCCTCTCTCCCTCCCTGTGGGGACGCACCGTTGGCTGTGCTGATCCCGGTCCCCCCGCCCGGGAGGCGGCTGCTCTCGGAGGTGAAGAGGGACGAGCGGAGGCCGATCACGAAGGTGTGGAAGGTCAGGTAGCCCGAGGGCGGAGCCACGTTCCGCAGACACTGCAGGACCCGGGCCGCCTCGGCCTCGTCCCCCCCTCCCCGCCAGCGAGTCTCGATCTCCCGCAGGTGGACCAGGCCCCGCCGCTGGTCATCCAGGATGTCAAACAGGGTCCGCAGGCTGTGCAGGAAAGCCCGGGGCAGCCCCCGGCAGCCCGGCCCGGCCTCCAGCTCCCCCGGCCCCGGGGACAGCCAGCCCGGCCCCGCGGGCTGCATCGGCGGCTCAGCTCCCTCACCTCCTCCTCCTCCCGGGCTGTGTTTTTGGGGTAAAACGCTGTGATTTTGGGAGTTTACTGAGGGAGGGGAGAGAGGGGGAGAATCCGGGCGCGGGGTCACGTGGCGGGAAAAAACTTTATTGTTACTTTGCCCTCCGCTGACGTCACCCACCCCCGACGTTGATTAGCTGATGGACTACGACCCTTCCACTGATTGGCTGATAGACTTGGAGCCTCCCGCTGATTGGCCCATTGGGGTCCCATTCAAACTAAACACGCAACACTACACTACAGGTCCTCACAGCAACTCACACCAACAACAGCAAGTTACACGTGTATAACGCCCTGCATTGGGTGATGTTGTTGTTGTTGTTGATGTGGAGGACGTCCCAAGGCGCTGGGCAGTCAGTGTTTCAGACCCGAGCTGGGGTCGGGAATGGGGAGGGTGGAGGGAGGAAAAGGGGGGGGGATTTGGGGTGACCGATAGGACTATCGGAAAGCCGCGTCTTGAGGCGGGACTTGAAGGAGGCCAGGGAGGGGGCGAGGGGGCCGGACTGTGGGACGGAGTTGCAGAGGCTGGGGACAGCGTAGGGGGAAAATGGAGCCGGCCAGAGCCTGCTGAGTGGAAGGGGCGCGGGCAGGTTGATTGGGGGTTAGGAGGTCGCAGAGGTAGGGTGGGGAGAGGCCATGGAGGGCTTTAAAGGTGAAACAGCTCACAAGTCACTCCCAATAATTCACCCGCCCCTTGCCGTTTCCAGCGACTCACTTCTGTGATTAAATTCACTTCACCATCGACAAGTGAAAACTGGAATCTGGAGTCACACTCCACTGTTAGCAGATGGGAGTTCCTGCTGTCAAGGCAGTTTGGTCAGCAGCCTGGGATACAGTAAAGAAACAGACAAGATTTGGTGTTGATATTAGTCACAATTTATTGCACTGGCTCCCACAGCTATTGCGGAGGCAGAAAGTAACCTCCGAAATCAGTCATGTCTCACATATATCTCAATGTCCCCAGGTACATCTGGTGGAGAGCCAGGAAAGGCACTTCAAAGCATAAGTCAGCATCAGATCATTTTCTTTCAAAGTTACAGAAATACAAAAGGTATAAAGTATACAAAATTTTATAGAGTACTGAAAATTTGTGGAATCATAAAAAGTACAGCAGTATCACAAAGCATAATAACAATCCTTCCATTTGCGCTTTATCATGTCTTCGAGACATCTCAAAGCTCATTCACAGAATATACTGTCAAGTGAACTGATTGCATATTTTGTGCGCCAAACATGGCAGCCAATTGCACACAGCAGCGCCCCACAAACAGTGGAGAGAAATATTTGGAGGGATTATCATCCCCAGAAAGCAATCCTCCAATCAACTAACAACCAGATTCCTACTTTTTGCTAAAAATTCCTAAAAAGAGTAAGGTTTCGCCCCACTCAGGATTTTAACCTGGGTCCCCCCTCTTGCGAAGCAAGCTATGGGACTCCACTGTCAAAAGTGGATTCAATATGGGTAAAAGCAGCTTGCTGAGATAACTGGCCAGCCAGTATATAAACCTGTGATAGAAGCCTCAGGACTTCACACAGGACTAATACAGCCAAGAAAACCACGTTGCAAGGGCTTAGGAACTGTGTAATGTACGGACATCAGAACCCCCCACATTCGAGGGCTGAGGAAAGTTATAAATGTTTGGACGCCTGATAGCACCATAGTAAACGCACCATCCAGATGCTTTCAATTCATTCACAAAGCCAGCAGCGAAGGTGTTTCCCCCAATGTTAGACAGCCAACTTGGCCGTTGCTAGTTCTTCTGCCATCTTCTTGGTCAAGAGGAGAGGCGAACAGAACTCTTTGTCCTTCAGGTACACCTCCAGGCCCTGTGAACAAGGGGTGGAGAAAAACAAACACAGCTGTAAGCATTGAACACAAAATCTTCCATTTCCAACCTAGTGCAGTTCTAGAATTCAGCCCAATTTTGCCTTGAAGACATGATAATTAGAAGGCTTGCGTTTGATATAGTGCTTTGCATGTCTTCTAGACGTCTCAATGCGTTTCACCGAATGTACTGTATATTTGTAGGCGAAACGTGACGGTGATACGATGTCGGCTAGTTCCAGAGTAAAGGGAATATTTCACCGATGTGTAAAGCTTTATTCGTACAGTCATTAATCATGGTCACTCTACATTGAAAGTGTTAACATGAGCAGGTCAGTTTGATGGCGTTATTGTGAATGAACCCGCTTTCCCCTTTCCCCTGCCGTACGTACCTCTCCTGCGTACGAGACCAACGGCGAGATCTCACATACCAGCACGGGTTCCTCGCTCTCCTCCGACCTGCAGAAAAACACAATCAGTTCACTCTGCAGCACATGCTGTACTGCACACAATAACAGCTCACAGGACAAAATAATCAGCCCCCTCGTCCAATTTCACTCATACTTGTTTCCTCTTAAGGCAGAATGTACTGTAATAAAGTGAATTGATGGTATATTTTGTGGGTGAAACATTTGACTTTTTAAAAAGAAATTAGTTACCCCAGGAAAAGCGATCCACCAGTCGACCATCAACAGGTTTCCTACTTACTGTAGGTAAATCAAGGCGTGTGGAATCAGGAAACTTCGACAACATTTTTTAGCCCTACCGGGAATGCATCCCAAATCTCTCGCTTGCAAAGTGAGTGCTCTAACCACTGAGCTATCCACTGCCGCCCAACACTTGCTGCCAGCATTCGCTCCTGTGCAACTTGGATTGTTTCAGTAAGTAACTCACCGGCCCGGGGGAGGCATTTCGTTGTTGGGGAAGTGCCCACCTGCCTGCAGTGCCCAGCGCTGGTGCTGCCACAGCAGAGCCCTTCTGGCCGTCACCGGAGAGTCTTTGACACCGACACCGGCTGCGTTCTTCAGCGGCGAAAACTCCTCTTCCCTCAAAACCTCAAACACCACAAAATTCCTGCACGTAGAGATTCAGAATGAAAATCCGGCGGGATAATCTCTCTCAACCTCTCTCTCTATCTCCTCCTACCTACCATCCTCCCTCCCATACCCCAAATCACCCTTGCCACCCCTACTCGGGTCCTAATCCCTGACTGTCCAGTGCTTTGGGTCGCCCTCCCAATGTGAAAGGCGCTATACAAATGTAATATTGTGTTGCATCCCTCTCGCTCTATCTACAATAATAATAATCCTTGCATTTGATATAGCGCTTTTCACATTTTATCGATGTCTCAAAAGTGCTTCACAGAATATACTGTAAAGTGAATTGACTGTATATTTGTGGGTGAAACGCAACAGCCAATTGCACACAGCAGTGTCCCACAAACAGTCGTGCATTGAAATGACCAATTTTATTATTGTGGATTTTTTGGGGACTGATTATTATTAGGCATGTGGTGTAAGGGAAACTTGCCCAACTTTTCGCCCTGATCTGCCTGGATTCGAACACAGGTTTCACACTTGTAAAGCGAGTGGTCTAACCATTGAGTGATCTATTCTCCATATCTGGATTACTCCCTCGGTTGCAGTTCCTGAGATCGACCTTCCCAACGGTCAGGTGCTCAAGCCAGGATAGATTTCTGGACCCTCAACATTCTCTAGAAATTTGCATTAACAGCACCTCCCACCCAGCATCTTCCAGGCTCAGTACCAGATGCCCAGAAACACTCCAGCCATCAAGTTATACCTACTTGGCAAACTGGAAGACATCGAAGACAAATTTTTCCATCTTGATGCCGTTGGCTTTCTCTGGTTTCACTCTGTTCCCCTCCTCGTCCACAAACGGAATCTTCTTGAGGGCCACGTGAGGTACCAGCTTAGGTTCAAACTCTCTGCAGAAAAACAAATGTACACAATTACTCTGAGAGAAGCAATCAGGAACCGATAACAACAACAACTTAAATTTACACAGCGCCCCTCACACAGGGAGGTTGCCAGTGGCGGAGCTCAACGCCAAGTGGCAGGGCGGAGAGGTGACCGTAAGCACGGTCGAAGAGGAAGGTCCTCAGGCATGACTTGAAGATGGGGAACAAGGCAAAGGGAGTAAGGGAGAGTGTTCCCGAGTTTGGCGGATGTTAATAAA
This sequence comes from Hydrolagus colliei, assembly GCA_035084275.1. Lineage (NCBI taxonomy): Eukaryota > Metazoa > Chordata > Chondrichthyes > Chimaeriformes > Chimaeridae > Hydrolagus > Hydrolagus colliei. The sequence goes on along the minus strand of CM068765.1, from coordinate 6,681,801 downwards.
CTACGACTAGTTTATCTGTGACTCGATGCACCGGCACTTCTGTATAACTGGCACGCCAAAAAATGTCCCCATTCGATAACCGGAACTTATCCGGAACAACAGCAGTGGAGCATTTGTAAATGCATAAATAATAACATGATGACAGAATATTGCATTGGCATTCACCGTCAAAACCACTCTCCTGCGCCCCCATCCCCGCTGGTAGATGCTGCACTTGAAGTCATGATGCTGCGGTTGAGGTTTACAGTCCAGCGACCCCTCCCAAAATGGAGCACGCCAAGTGGGTGAAAAAAACAGAGCGCGTATGACTTCAAAGTCATACTAGTGGCAAGCCAATAACTCTAGCCGATAACCCATATTGTCGCGCAGGTGCAGTATTTCGGTTTGCCGCTAGTAGAGTCTAGGGCTTCGGCTCGCAGCTAATAAAGTCGCGCAACTTTAAAATCACGCTGCCGCTTCTTTAAACCTCTTGCCGTCCAGGTCCGGCATTGGCCAGGTCCCGCGGGTGCCGGATAAATGGGCTTCTACTGTACTTATTGCCAATACTCAAGGTGGATCTAATCATAGCCAGTAGCAGATCTGAAAGGGATCTGGACCGTTTCACTTACATGGAATTGCAGGATGTTGTGGGGGGTGGGGGCGGGCAGGGTGGAGGAGAAAACAAGAGCAATAAAACAATATATTCACATCACACTGTTTCCTCTCCCTCCCTCCTAAGTGTTCCTTTAAGTCCAACTTCCCTCAGCGCCGCAACCTGCTTGGTGCTGTGTGTGCTCCCAGGCCTCGCCACCAGCTCTGCCCACTTCAAATACGCACACTCACTCTGCGATGGACTTGAGGAAATCCAGAGTGAAGAAGTGATTGCAGATGTTCCCAGCGTTGTAGGTCAGGCGTCCGTCCTCGTCTCGCATCTCGACCACCTCCTGGCTGACCTCGCTGTACTCCACCACCTGATAGATTCCGTTCACACAACACACCACGCCCACTGGCTCGCTGGGGTCGGTCTTTCCTACCACCTGTGGACACAAAATAGAGCTACTTAATGCATAGTGTCGAGAGAGGGTTGGCATGTTTCTTTCCTGTCTCATCTCTTGCTCGCAAAGGTCCCAAGTCAAACACTGTATATACACATCAAACCAGCAGGCGCCAACACTGACCAGCACAAAATGTTCCGGCCGCTCACCTTGGCACCGCACTCTGCTCCTTTATCTGCGCAGAAACCTATGAAGATGGGATCCGCCATTTTGACCAGGATGTTGTCCACACAGTAGACGTGAAGATAGCGAATGCCTCGACGATCCATATCTTCCAGGATCCTGCCGTCTGACAGGGCTCGGTACAGCCCACCATTCCCATCTACGGTGGCAGCAAGCACAGTCCGATTAACAAGGGAGGAACGATTTCTAACAGGTGAAAAACTCTTTCAGAGGCTGAGCTAAGACTGGGAGACACAGTATATTCCACTATCGAAACATCTACTGGAATAAGGATATTAGACTGCATGGCTAATGCATGGCAACTGTTGCTTTATATAAAACCAAAGCAACAGCAGAAATGTTCACTGATTTACATAGACAAGGCTTGGTACCAACTGTGGTCAATGGTGCCAGCTATCTGGTGCAAAGTGCATTTTAATTGTTAGCCGAGAAAAAACAATTTGCACTTATAAAGCGCCCTCCATGCAGGGTAGCGTCCCAGAATGCTTGAAGACCAAAGTCCATCTAGTTTGCCTACTACGTTTATGGTATTCGCATGCTACACCTCAGAACCCAGCCTTCAAAAGGCAAAAGAACATGACCTTGTGGCAAATGTGCTTTTTCTTCCCCCATAAAAAAGTCATATGAAATGCCCTCAATCCAAACTGAGAATTATACTGGGCTAAATAGAACAGCGACACTGCGTGTTACCTGGGAGCGCTGGACGGACAGTGTAGCGGGAGCTTTTACTTGCGTCTCTAACCTGTCCAGTTCTGACTCACTGGGGATTATTCTAAGCAGGAACACATGATTCCTCGGGCCTCTCACGTTGACCTAACACTAAACGGCGAGATTTCTGAACTTAAAAAGGGAGCAACCTGGAGCCATGGCGACTTTCCCCTTCTGTTCTAGAATGATCTTTCCATCAAATCCCACGGCTGGAATCATCCGTTGCTCAAACATGATGACGTTGGACTTTTCCAGGTTGAAATGGTCATGCTCGGCAAAGAACCTCTGGGTTGGTTCCAATGTGAACTCGCTGGTCATGATGTACCTTGCAAGGAGGAGACAACAACAACAAAATTACACTTGTATAGTGCCTTTTACATCTCAAGGCGCTGGAAAGTTACCGCTTCAGACCTGAGCTGAGGACGGGGGGGTGGGGGGAAAGGGGGGATAAGGAGTTGCCGATGGGTCCATTGAAGAGGAGCATCCTGAATCGAGTCTTGACTTGAAGGAGGCCAGAGAGGGACTTCCGGATGGAGTTCCAGAGGTTGGGGGCAGAGTGGCAGAGGAGAGGTTATTGAGAGGGAGACTGAGGCATGACTCCATCCTCAAAAACAACTTGCATTTATACTGCGTCCTTCAAGTGGGGTATGGAGCTCAGGGCCACCTCAACCTGCTTCTCCACCACTGAATGCATCAACTCAGATCATTTGTCCCTTCCTGATCCACACACCCACACATCCACTGAGGAAGCGAGCTGTAAGGACACTTGGCCAAGGTCACAGACTATGCGAAGAGTCAAGAGTTCAGAGCCCACAAGGCGGGATCCCGTCGCATACCCCAACTCTTCTGAGTCTCAGATATGTTGTAGGTTTCTCCTTTGCACATTAGCAGCAACATCAACAAAGCTAAATAGAGTCACTACACACATTAGAATACAGTATACCCTGTGAAGCATTTTGAAATGTATTGATAGTGTGATAAGGCGCTATATCAAATGCAAGCATTAGTATTATTATTGAAATGTTTATTGAAACCCGGTGTCTAATTTTATGGATTAAAATCACTGCGTTAATGGGGGGGGGGGGAGGGAAAGAGCTAGGAGGTCGACCTTTACTGACTTGAAACAAGTCGTTTATTAATCTCTGAAAACTGCCGGCGAGGATCACTGCCTGGGAACTGGATGGAAACTCACCAAGGGACGGTACACTTGTTGCCGTGCTTGGCCTCTGCAAGCTCCTGCAATTTGCGAATCCTCTCCGCCTGAATCTGGTACAGGGTTTTCCCACTGGGGAGCCCCACGTTGTACATGCCCTTTGGGTAAGGCACAGCGAGACGGGTGCCTTGGCCCCCAGCCAGCAGGATCACAGCCACTTTATTCTGAGAAATCAGCTCGAATCCTGAAGGAAATGAACACTAAACGATCAGCAATTCCAACATGATAAGACCAAATATATGGTCAATGCAGTTTATTATTCTGGGAAAGCGCACACGATATCACGTCATTGAGACGCCTCATCTCGGAAGAGCTTCACGGGATTTGCTGTAAAGTGTAGTGACTGTGCATTTTGTAAGCAAATGTGGCACACATAGCATCCCACTAACAGTCATGGAGCGAGTGACCAATTGTACTTGGAGGATGCTGGCCACGACACCCTTCTCTAACATGTCTTTTCATTACGTGAGGGGTAGTGTAGTGGTAATGGTGAGTAGAATGGGCTGTAACCTGATTTTATCAACTGAATAAAATTACCACCTTACTGCAAAGTGACCTTTCAATAAATATTGAAATTGTACCTCACCGTTTAGCTGCGGAATCCTGAATTTCCACCCAGTTGTAGCCCAATGGGCAACTTTGTCTTAAAACACAAGGCAGAGCACGTTGCTTTAAACCTTGTTTCTCCTGTAACGTCCACAGTGCAAAAGGTTTTCTGTAAACGGAGCTGTGTAATGTATCACCTCTTTAATACCTCTCTCCTAACCTCCCCACTATGCGCAGTGCAAAGGCACACTGCAGTTGACTGTTTCTTCCCTTGGGTTTGAGCTTGAAAAAACAACTGAAGCTCGACTTAGATCACTGACAACATTGTGTGTCAAATGTGCTTGATTGGCTCACTCACTGCTGGGTTAGAAGGTTGGAGGAATCAATTCCCCTCCCCCCCACCGCCACACAACTTCACACACAGACTTTAAGCTCACAATCCAGGTGACCGTTACAGTGCAGTGCTGGGGGGTGGGGGAAGCAGTGAATCCTCGGTGGAACTCCACTTCAGATGTGCTGTTATATTAAGGTCCCGCAAACAGCCACACGCCTCAGAGAACGTGGAGGTCCTCCCGATGTCCTGGCCGACAATCCTCCACTGAAGTGGCTCAATCATTCGCTCGCTCACTCGCTCAATATTGATTCCGCTCACCCTCTTCACAACTCCCAACTAGCTCAAAGTTACAAAGTTTTATGCGGTTCTAACTCCACCTTCCCCTTGTCACAGACATAGATACACCCCACCCTTCAGGTTGCTTTACATAGAGAGATACGGATAGCTTCTGGACAGCCTTCCATGGCCTGTTTGTTTCTCAGCCCTGAGATAGTCAGGCGTCTCAGGCCTTTTCGCTCTGAGGCTCATTGTTCTTACATCTATGCTCGAGGACCCAATTGCTCATTATCTCAGAGCAGTGAACATCTTCCCAGGAAAATGTGGAGTGTGATCAGAAGCCGACATCAACCGATCCATCAAAGCTACTTTTAACCCCTGCTAAAAGAGCTGTAATTGGTGTACGATTACAATTCAGGAATAAGGACTAATTTCATGTGTAGGCAAGAGAGACAGATCTAACAGGCTGCAAATAGGCGCGTCCCTATCAATAATAATATTCATCCTTGCATTTGATATAGCGCTTTGCATGTCTTCTAGACATCTCAAAGCGCTTCACAGAATATATGTACTGCAAGGATTCAGCTGTGATAATTCACTATATTAAATGCAAGAACTGTCATTAATATTAAGACGTGACCAGAGCAGTTTTGAACGCTGCATTACAAATATAGTGTTCACTGAAAACCAAACAACTGTGATTTCTATACCAAGTATTAATTGATTAGAAAAACTGCTTAGAGGGGCTTGATGGGCTGATAAGGCATCTCCTGTTCCTCTAATGTTTTCACTGCCTGGATGTCAGCTTGTTGCCTTTCTGCAGTCAGTCAGGACTGACTCAGCAACAACATCCCTCTGACACGTGCTTCCCAGCAGGTTGGTCATGTGAACGAGGCTCAAAGTACAAACAGGCGAGTGACTGAGTGAATGGCTTTCAGTGTCTCCCACAGCAGAAGCGAAATTGCAATCAAAGCCGCTTGTTCTCCCTGCTTCTTGTTTTCCACCACAAGCCGAGGTCTCCAAGCCAAGGGCCAGGTTGCAAAACACTAACTCTTTTTATATCCAATGTGGACACATCACTGGAAACTGCTGATCAGGACATTCCACCCCCATTCCACCCAGTCAGCACATGATCTCCTGAAGGCAACTACTTTCCTTACAATCCAGGCTTGTTTGTGTCTTGTCAACAAATCCCTTCACATCCTGGCAACGTCCCACCTCTCCGATCTGCTTTCCCTCTCTTTCCCTCGGTCTCTCCGCCTTGCCCAATTTGAGATAACCTTCCTCTTTAGGCTGTGCGTTCAATAGCCTCTGCCGCTATTAAGCCCTGCGAGACGCTACCCTTCATGAAGAATGCTATATCAATGCAAGTTGTCATTGTTTTAACACCGAACACTATATGGTCAGAGTATCGTAGCATAGTGGTTAGCGCACTCTCATCACAAGCAAGAGAACTTCCAGTTGGAATGAAACCGTAGGCAAGTTTCCTTACTCCACACGCCTCTGCTTATCAGTAAGTAGGAACCTGCTTGTTATTCAATTGGCGGATCACCTTCCCAGGGGTAATACTCTGTTTAGTAACGCAAAATAATAACGTGGTCACACAATCCACGAGTATTTGTGGGGGACGCTGCTGTGCGCAATTGGCTGCTGCGTTTCACCCACAAAATATACAGTCAATTCACTTTACAGTGTGTCCTTGAGACGTCTCAACGATGTGATAAGGCTCAATATCAAATGCAATGATTGTTATTGATTATTAATGTTATTACCTCGCTCCTCCCACCGGCGGAGGTGCTCGGGTTGGCTTCTGATCGCGCTGCCCATCAGCTGCGGTGGGACGGGCTCCATCAGTCGATCCGGGGGCCTGGCCGGGGTCAGTGCCCGCTGGGCCGCCTCACAGTGAGCCCTCAGCTCTCGAGGCTCTAACGCGCTCAGCTCGGCGGCCAGGGAGCTCCGCTCGCTCGGCGTCAGCTCCGGCCAGAACCGGAGCACGTGGGCCTGACCCGCCGCCTCCAGCCGCTGCCTCAGCTCCTCGGGCGGCTGCAGCACCGGCTCCCCGGCCTCCATCCTCCAGCTCGCGACTCCCCGTCTGCTTCCACAGGTCTGAGCCCGCGCTCTGCCTCCGCGCCTGTGATTGGCTCTCTGTCCACCCGTGATTGGCTCATTGATCGCCTCCTTAACTGTGATTGGCTTACTAACTTCACGCCTGTGATTGGCGAACAGATTCCCTGTCTGTGATTGGCTCGCTGCCCGCGACCCTGCTTGTGATTGACTCACTGTTTGTCTCCCTGCCAGTGATTGGCTCGCTGTTCGCCACCCTGTCAGTGATCGACACTTTGTTTGTCTCCCTGCCTGTGATTGGCTTACTATACCCGAGTCTCATAAAGCTCTGGTTGCGTGGTGACGAGCAGCGGGTGGTGCTTGAGATTGAGCTGCGCGTGCGCAGTGAGCACAGGTGTGTGAGGACAATGGCGGAGAGTGACTGGGACACGGTGACGGTCTTGAGGAAGAAGGGGCCGAGCACGGCGCAGTCCAAGTCCAAGCAGGTCAATATTGGTGGTGAGGGAGGGAAGCCCAGAGGGAGGGAGGGAGGGAAGCAAACTAGGGAGGAGGCCCGCGTTGAGAGGATGGGCAGGCGAGCAGGCAAGCGTGGGGCTGGGGGTGAGCTAGAGGCCTAGGCCCTGAGGTAGCTCCCTCTGCTGAACACCAGCCATCACATCCACAGCCTCCGCTGCCAAATGCCCAGTGCTGACTCATCCCTAAAGCGAGGCACTCGCACACTGCTTTGCTGCCCCCTTCCCCCCCCCCCCCCCCCCCCCACCCCCAGGCTCCCATTTTCCTCCTGCCTGGATTACCGTCTTGATTTGATTTGCTGGGTTTTGCCATTTGAGGGTTTGATCCTCAACTTTCCTCACCCCACCACACGCCTCACAGTATGTTTGTGGGGACGCTGCTGTGTGCACAAATACACAGGCAATCGCTTTACAGTACATTCTGTGAAGCGCTTTGAGGTGTCTATAAGATGTGAAAAGCGCTATATGAAATTCAACGATTATTATAGCTTTCAAAATTTAATCCTAAAATTATTTCACTGACACCCCCATCCCCCTGGCCTTAATATGTCTTTGAGAATTCTCAAAGTGTTTCACTGTGTGTGTGTGCATAGTATATTTTGCATGTTTACAGTGTATATATATATACTGTAAACATACAAAATATACTATATAGAGATATAAAATTTGTGTTATTTCTCAACCGCAAATTATTATGGTTGTAGCCCATAACACGCAAACATGTACAAAAAAAATGTTCAACACGAAAACGGGCCATTCGGGTTGAGAGGATGGGTAGGCGAGCAGGCAAGCGTGGGGCCAGTCAGTTTTCATAGTCCACACAAGTCTCCATCCATTAATTTACTCCCTCCTATTCCAAACTCCCTCATGTAAATGTGCCTTCTGTTGTATTTATCAGTTTGTCTGCAAACTTTAGAATACAGATACTGATAATAATCCTTGCATTTGAGATAGGGCCCTGTAGCTCAATGGTTAGAACGCTTGCCTCGCAAGTGAGACCCCTGGGTTTGATTTCAGGCAGGGCAAAACCGTAGACCCATTTCCTTACTCCACACACCTGATAATAATCCCCCAGGGAAAAAATAATAATTTGGTCACTCAAACCACGACTGTTTGTGAGACACTGATAACAACAACAACAACAACAAATTACATTTATAGAGCGCCTTTCACGTCGGGAGGACGTCCCAAGGCGCTGCACAGGAGGCGTGTGACCCGAGCTGAGAGGGGAGTGTTTGGGAAGGGGTGAAACATGAAGGGGAGGTAAAAGAGTTCGGGGTGGAACAAAAGGCACGATCGAAGAGGAAAGTCTTCAAACTGGCCTTGAAAGAGGAAAGGGAAGAAACGAAACGGAGGGATTGAGGGATGGCATTCCATTGGGTGGGAGCGGAGAAACTGAAGGCCCGGCCTCCGATGGTGGGGCGGTTCGGGCGGGGGGCTTGGAGCAGGCCAAGTCCTGTTGAACGGAGGGGGTGTAGGGGGAGAGTAAATCGGTTAAATAGGGCGGGGCAAGGCCGTGTAAGGCCTTGTAGGTGAGGACGAGGATCTTGAACTCGATCCTCTGGAGGATGGGGAGCCAGTGGAGACGGGCGAAGGTGGGGGTTATGTGGTCGCGGAGGCGGGTGCGGGATAATACACGGGCTGCAGAGTTTTGGATGACCTGCAGCCTGTGAATGGAGGAACTGGGGAGGCCGACGAGGAGAGAGTTTCCGTAGTCCAGCCGTGAGGTGATGTATGCGTGCACGAGTGTTTCGGCAGCGCGGGGGGTAAGATAATTGCGGAGCCTGGCAATTTGATGTGCGAAATTGGCTGCTGCGTTTCGCCCACAAATATATACAGTCAATTCACTTTACCAGTATATTCTATGAAGCCCTTTGGGATGTCTAGAAGATGTGAAAAGTGCTATGTCAAATGCAAGGATTATTTTATCATGGCCTCGAGACGTCTTAAATCACTTCACACGATCTACTGTAAACGGAATTAACTGTATATTTTGCGGGTGAAATATATACAATTATGTTGGCGCAATTGATGTAAAACATGACCTTTTCCATATTATGTCCTTAGGCAATCACATCGGCCCAGCGGAGAGGAGATGATGTTTCGACGACAAAGAAATGTAAGCTGATATTGTATAGCTGCAGAAATTGACTTCAGCGCGCCAGTTTTGAGGTGCTGTATTTTTGAAATGACTGTAATGGGTTTGGTTTGTCCAGGGGCAGCGGGACAGAACAAGCAGCACACAGTCACTAAGAACACGTCCAAACTGGACCGGGAGACTGAGGAGCTGCACCACGAACGGATCTCCCTGGGAGTGGGCAAGCTTATCCAGCAAGGGCGGCAGAACCAGGGAATGACACAAAAAGAACTGGCTACAGTATGTTTTACTGTCACTTTAAACCCATTCGTTTGGGGGGGAAAAAAAAACGTAATCTGTGCCTTTTGATTGCCAACTATGTGGCGTTCATCAGCCTCACGTGACCAAGACAGCCCTTTAATCACAGCCCAGTGAGCAAAATTGTCCTTATTGGTACTAAAATAGTACATGTTCCTGTTGGGAGTTCTGTAGATGAACTTTGCAGAACCTTTCTTTCTATTATCCCTCTCCAATCCATATGTGACTCCTAAACCTTGAATTGCGTGATCTTAATTTGCAGGGAAAAGAACAGTCTAGTGTGGTACTTTCTCAAAGGTTTTTTCGGACAGAGGCTCGAGTCTGTCAGTTTGAAATTGTGGCTGCTTTTGAAAACAACATCTGGGGTTGGTCAGGAAGGATGTGTTTCTTTGTTACTGATTAGGTTATTTTCCTGTGTGCCCTCTTCCTTTTGGAGTCTTGGGGATTGAATCCGTTAGTTTTCCAAAATTTGAGATCTGGCAAAGATGGATCTGGTGGCTTTCAGTATGGTTTCGGCTCTACCTCCTTCCCCAAATACGGTTCCTCCACTCCTCAAAAAAGCCCATTGAGTGTCTGTTGCATTTCATTGGTGTATGTTTTAAAGTGTGTCTGTGTGTGTGTGTGTGTCTCATTTTGTCTGAGGGAACGTCAGTTAACCTTGGAAGCTTTTTAAAATGGACAAAATGGCCGCTCACCCCCCCAGCCCCCCTCCATATGTGTTCAGCGAAAATGGCTTCCACTGTGCTTATAAATGTTCTGAGCCCGTTATCACAGCCCAGCAAGCAGCCAATGATCTGATGGTGTTTGTAAAGTGCAAATCTCCCTTTTCTCACTGAACACTCAGTACAGTTGGGATACTCTGGAGTGGGAGATGACTTAAACTCATTCGTTGAATATTCTACTCTTGGATAGTGTCTGGGTCATTCAAGCCCAAACTGAGGTCTGTGAAATCAAGCTTTGGAACACAGTTACTGTACATGGAAACGTGATCCTTTGTACAATGTAACCTTTCATCTCTCCAGAGAATCAGTGAAAAACCTCAGATTATCGCTGATTATGAATCTGGAAAAGCGATTCCTAACAACCAGGTCCTTGGCAAGGTCGAACGGATACTCGGTGAGTTATTGCAGAACTTTCACTTAACACTCCTCTTATGTTTTGAGCTGGTTCAGAAAGGTGAGCCAACTGTACAATAAATCCTCATTGATTTGCAGTTAACAACTTGTACTTGAGCCTTTCACCCAGACTTGCACTTTGAAGCGCTCAGCAATTATCAATAATCTTAACAAAATTACATTTGTATAGAGCCTTTCACGTCGGGAGGATGTCCGAAGGTGCTGGCAGTCAATCTGCATTTGTTATAGCACCTTATCACGCTGCTCAGATGTCTCAAGGCCTTCACAGAATATACTGTAGCGTGAATTGACTGTGTGTACATGGTTAAATGATCTTTTACATTTTACATTTTGTTTCTTCCAATGGCTTTTCTTCAAACCCCCGCACAGTTTCCCACGGCGTCCCTCAGGGCTCTGTCCTCGGTCCCCTTCTTTTCACCCTTTACACGCTCCCTCTGGGCGACGTCATCCGCAGACATGGGGTAAATTTCCACATGTATGCGGATGACACCCAGTTGTACCTTTCTGCCTCATCCCTCAACCCCCAGACGATCGATGTTCTGAAAGCATGTCTGTCCGACATCAAATCGTGGACGAGGGACAACTTTTTGCAATTGAACGTGAATAAGACCGAGGCCCTCCTGATTGGCTCAAGCCAGCGCCTCCGCACATCGGGCGCTGCCAGCCTCAACATCCAAGGCTGCACTCTCCACCTCACAAAGCCAATCAGGAACCTCGGCATCATGTTCGATCAAAAACTTTCCTTCCTCCCCCACATCCGCGCCTTGACCGGCACCGCCTATTTCCATCTGCGCAACATTGCCAGGCTCCGCAACTATCTTACCCCCCGTGCTGCCGAAACACTTGTGCATGCATATATCACCTCACGGCTGGACTACGGAAATTCTCTCCTAGTCGGCCTCCCCAGTTGCTCCATTCATAGGCTGCAGGCCATCCAAAACTCTGCAGCCCGTGTACTATCCCGCACCCGCCTCCGTGACCACATAACCCCCACCCTCGCTCATCTCCATTGGCTCCCCATCCTCCAGAGGATCGAGTTCAAGATCCTCGTCCTCACCTACAAGGCCTTACACGGCCTTGCCCCATCCTACCTAACCGATCTACTCTCCCCCTACACGCCCACCCGGATCCTCCGTTCAACGGGACTTGGCCTGCTCCAAGCCCCCCGCCCGAACCGCCCCACCATTGGAGGCCGGGCCTTCAGTTTCTCCGCTCCCATCTTATGGAATGCCATCCCTCAATCCCTCCGTTTCGCCTCTTCGCTTTCCTCTTTCAAGGCCGGTTTGAAGACTTTCCTCTTCGATCGTGCCTTTTGTTCCACCCCGAACTCTTTTACCTCCCCTTCGTGTTTCACCCCTTCCCAAACACTCCCCTCCCAGCTCGGGTCACACGCCTCTTGTTCAGCGCCTTGGGACGTCCTCCCGATGTGAAAGGCGCTCTATAAATGTAAATTGTTGTTGTTGTTGTTGTTGTTGCAATGTTATCAGGAATCATTTACCCTTGGTGACTGTGTGTGTGTCTTGGTAAATGATTTTGCACCATATGCAAATAATGTTTAAAATCATGAATAAGCATAATTTTGTTATCGTCACTTGCACCAGTGCACCAATGGAATAATAATAATAATCCTTGCATTTGATATATTGCCTTATCTATCAAGCAACCCATCAATCAAAACTTACATTTATATAGCACCTTTCATGTCGAGAGGATGTCCCAAGGCACTGTACAGTTAGGTAGGGACAAGAGCAGGGTAGGAGGGGTCGGGGCAGGATGAAGGAAAAGAAAATTGACTGTAGATTTGTGGGTGAAATGCAATGGCCAAATTGAGCACAAAGTGTCCCACAAACAGTCATGGAAGTGGGATTAGGGGAAAATGGGGGAAAGATGGCAAGGGGAGGGGTCGGAGTAGGGAGGAAAGCTGATTATATTTGTGGGCGAAACGCCTTGGGCAAGTTTTCTTACTACACATACCTGACAATAATCTCCCCCCCAAAATGATGAATTGGTCATTTCAATCCACGGCTGTTTGTGGGACTCTGCTCTGCGCAATTGGCTGCTGTGTTTCAGCCACAAAATATACAATCATTTCACTTCACAGTATATTCTGTGAAGCGCTTTGATACGTCTAGAAGACATGAAAAGTACTGTATCAAATGCAAAGGTTATCATTATCATCACATCTCAAAGTGTGAGACCAGATATTGTAAAGTAGATTGACCATGTATTTTGCAGGCAAAAATATTTGGTGGCGCTCTACTTTGCATTCGCAGCTTCACACTGAGACTCACAAAATCACTCGGTTCAGAAACAATTTATCATTTTACTAATTCTGTCAGAGCAGGATGTTGGCTTTGTCGAGGAGGAGCTAACTGGATGTAACCGTCTCTGTGTTTTTTTGTAAAAAGGTCTCAAGCTGCGCGGCAGGGACATTGGACAACCCCTGGAACCAGGAACAAAAAAGAAATGAGAATAAAGCCTCGAAATCAGCCCTCTATCTCTCTCTCTCTGCGTGTGTGTGTATGTGTGTGTGGGCTGATCTCACTGACTTTCCCACAAGTCAGACTATTATTGCCAAGCTGAATAAATGAGCGTTTTTGGACTTCAAGGGCAGATTAACATTGATTCCTTCACTGCAAACCGTCGTATTCTTAATTGTCTACCCTGCGCTTGGTGCGAATGGGATCGATTGATATATAAACCAAGACAAAAGTGTAGAAAGGCTATTGAAAATCCGTTTCTGCATTCACAGCGGGTGGATTGTTTGTTTTCCTCTCCTCTTTAACCCCTTTCCTGATCTCTAAACCCCTTCCTCTCTCCCCCCTCCCCCCCGCTCTTTTCATGTTTCCATTTTTGCCTCTTTCCTTCATGTAACTTTTAGAAATAAAGTTGGAATGATTTGGCACTTGTTAGCCTGCCTTTCTATGTACAAAAGAAATTAGAAATGTTCTCTGATCAAACGCTCCTCCTGTTTATATAATAATAATCCTTGCATTTGATATAGCGCTTTTCAGATCTTCATTCGTCTCAAAGCGCTTCACAGAATATTCTGTAAAGTGAATTGACTGTGTATGTGTGGGCGAAATGCGGCAGCCAATTGCGCACAACAGCGTCCCACAAACAGTCGTCGATTGAAATGGGGTTTTCTGAGAGATTATAGGGGTTTTCTGAGGGATTATTTTACCTTTTGCGATCCAGCAGATTTGTTAAGGAAAATGGTGATTTGACTGATTTCCCTATCCTGAGTTAGAATTAAATTTTGGAAAGCAGCTATCGTAACCCTGGACAATCTATGTTAAGTGTATTAGTTGGATACTTGTGGAAATATCATGGTGGCAAATTGTAAGGCTCTCTCGATCCTTCTGCATGTGTTTACACCAGACCCACACGAGGTGGCAGCATCACTCCATTGGTAACACTCTCGCCAATTTAAGTGGGGAGGCTCTGGGATCAAGCCTCATTCACTTCAGGACTTTGAACTTGCAACTTCACTGCATTGCAGTGTTGGTGGTGCCTTCTTTCCCTCGAGACTTTGAGAGTTTCCATGGCGTCTTCCCATTGGCACTGAAAAGAGATGGGAGCTACTGACATGAGATGGTGTCCTGGCTGACAATCGTATATTCTCTAGAATATAGAAGAATTAGAGGTGATTTTATAGAAACCCATAAGATTATTAAAGCGCATGACGAGTAGACAGTGGGAGACTGTTTCCCCGTAGTTGGAGAAACTATAACGGGGTCACAGTCTTAAGATTAGGGGTCAGCCTTTTCGCACAGAGTTGAAAAACTTCTGAGGGTAGTGAATTTATGGAATTCTCTACCCCAAAAGGATGTAGATGCTCAGTCCTTGCACATATTCAAGACATAAATTGATAGATTTCTTGTGCAAAAAGGGATATGGAGATAAGGTGGGCAGGTGGAGTTAGATTAGAAGATCAGCCATGATCTTACTGAATGGCAGGGCAGGCTCGAGGGGCCGAATGGCCTACTCCTCATTATGTTTTATCCATTGCATAAGTTTGTTACTCACTCTGGCTGTTTGTGGAACAGTGCTGAGTACAAATTAGCTGCCTTATTTGCCTATAAAATATAGCCATGTCATATATAGTCTCGCCAATTTACAGAATATCTTGTCAAGATGAATGAGCTGATGGATGAGTGCTGCTGCCAGTTTTACAGCCCCAGGCCTTTAGAGGTTATCAGAGTTAGCTTTATAGAGGTTATTAGAGTTAGCTTTATAGAGGTTATTAGAGTTAGCTTTATCGAGGTTATTAGAGTTAGCTTTATAAATGAATTATAAATGCATTAAATCAGCACCTGTAGTTGACTTTCTTCCCCTCTAACCTGTGAGAGATGCTGAAACCAATTAGAGCACCTCTTAGAACGTTTATCCTGGCCTGAACCCAGCTAACAGCGCATCAGCCCAGGGACCTTCTGATCTGAATGGCCCAGTGATGAATGGTTCTTTCAGTCATAGAATCATAGAATCTTACAGCACAAAAGGAGGCCATTCGGCCCATCAAGTCTGTGCTGGCTCTTGAAAAGAGCAATTTAATCCCACTCCCCAGCTCTCCCCATAGCCTCGCAAACTCGTCCTCCCCAAATAAACGTCGACCTCTTTTAAAAAGTTGTCATCGAATCGGCCTCCACCACCTTTTCAGGCAATGCATTCCAGATTTGAACAACTCGCTGGGTGAAAAAATGTCTCCTCATCTCCCCTCTGCTTCTTTTTGAAACTATTTTCAATTTGTGACCACGAGTCACTGATACGCCCACCCACGGAAACAGTTTTTCCCAATCTACTCTGTTGAATCCCCTCCTGATCTTAAAAATCACTACACCATCAGGGACTTTTAATGCCTTGTGCAGTTTAGTGCAAATGATGGGGGACATGAGGCACAATGAGCAGGTGAGTCTATCAAACATCGGTGAAAGTCGGTGTGCTGGATTCTAGCTGAAAAAACTAGCCGCAAGTATTGGTAGCCAAGAGAAAGATTGTATCTCACTGGTTAGAAAGGTAAAGGGTTTCAGAACTTTGGCGACGTAAATACATTTATCGAGTTGTAGCTCTGTCCACTGAAACATCGAGGTAAAAGAAAATGTAGTGGACACAAACCGAGGCATCAGACCCAACTTGGCAAAGAGAGGGATGTTACCACAGCAGACTCGAATGGCTACGCCTCACATTGTCTGTCACTAGAGATAAATCACCTGTTTGCCCTCAGCTTTTATGTCTGTGACAGCAAATTAAATAATGACTAGCATCATGCACCCTGGGCATTTGGCAGAGTGGAGTAATAAATAATAACACTCCTTGCATTTGATACAGCGCTTTTCACATCATATCGACGTCTCAAGGCGCTTCACAGAATATAAAGTGAATTGACTGTATATTTGTGGGTTAATCGTGGCAGCCAATTGCGCACAGCAGTGTCCCGCAAACAGTCGTGGATTGAAATGACCAATTTTATTATTGTGTGTTTTTTATGGACAGATTATTATTAGGCGTATGGAGTCAGGAAACTTGCCCAAGGTTTTGCCCTGATCTGCCGGGATTCGAACACAGATCTCACACTTGTAAGGCAGGTTCTCTAACCACTGAGCTACAGGAGCTCCACACGCAGTTTGCACAAGCAAAAGTATTGTTTGGTGTTTTCTTTCCCCAAACTTGTTTACGATCTTAATATTAATCCTTGCATTTAATATAGGCGCTTTATCGCGTCTTCGAGACGTCTCAAAGCTCTTCACAGAATATGGTGTCAAGTGAGTTGACTGCACATTTTAATTGATGCACTTTGGTTCAGCGCTCAAGAAGAATTGGTTTTAAGTGGCAGAGTGATTGTTATTTATCTGCCTTCCTGGTTCCAAGTCCAAAAGAAGACCTTACGTAAGACACTCTGGGTGGGTACGTTTAGCACAGCAAACAAATCAAATGTATATATCCAATTATTTCAGCCTTGAATCACATGCAACCGAGCGGTGTGTCTGTGTTGGGGTTAGGGTTAGTGAGGGGAAGTAATAATAATGGTAATCCTTGCATTTTGATATAGCAAATGTGGGGGGGTGACATCTCAAAACGCTTCACAGAATATACTGTAAAGTGAGTTGACTGTATGTTTATGGGCGAAACGCAGCAGCCGATTGCGCACAGCACTGGATTGAAATTCCCAATTCATCATTGCTGTTTTTTTGTTGAGGGATTCTTACGAGGCGTGTGGAATATGGAAACTTGCCCCAGGTTTCACCTTGCCTGGAATTGAACCCAGGTCTCTCGCTGTAAGGCAAGTGCTCTAACCACTGAGCTACAGGACACCACAGTCGGTAGCTTTTGAGCATTTAAATAGAAACTTAGAGGGCTATCTATCCCCACCTGGTTCAGTCAGTGGCGCTCTCACGTCCGACTCAGGAGTTTGTGAGTTTGAGCTCCAACAAAAGGGACGTTGGACTTGCACGGTCTATCCAGAGTGACAGCTCTCTCAGTGTGCTGAGGTATTGGAGAAACTGTCCATCAGATGAGGCTTTAATGTAGCTCAGTGGTTAGAGCGCTTACCTTACAAGCTTGAGACCTGTGTACGAATCCAGGCAGATCAGGGCAAAACCTCGGGCAAGTTTCCTTACTCCACACACACGCCTAATAATAATCCGTCCCAAACAAAACTACAGTAATAAAATTGGTTATTTCAATCCATGACTGTTTGTGGGGGATGCTGCTGCGCGCAATTGGCTGCCGCGTTTCGCCCACAAATATACAGTCAATTCACTTTACAGTATATTCTGTGAAGCGCTTTGAGACGTCGATAACATGTGAAAAGCACTATATCAAATGCAAGGATTATTATTTTTATTGTTAGGGTTATTAAGGTAATGTCTCTCACCACGTATTATTATCACGTTGGAAGGATGTCTCAAGCACTTCACAGGATTCACCGTGAATTGGTGTGACTGCGTGCGCTTTGTGGGTGAATGCGGCTGCGGTGTCCCACAAATGGGACGTGGAATGAGTGACCAATTTTATCTGAGACGCTGTCGGCCAGGACACCGGGACGGAGAAACTCCCTTCTTTTCAAGTGCAGTCATTGTGTATTTTTAGGTAAACACAGCAGCCGATTTGCGCACAGCAAAGCAACATTCGCGAGGGAGGAAGGGAGGTGATGTGGAATGTGATGGGGTGTGGTGGGGAAGGCAAAATTGTTGGCTGTGACATCGGGCGAAATTCCCTTCTTGTTTTGAAGAGTGCCGATCAACACCATACAGACATTTTAAAAACATCGTAAAAATCGCATTTGCGGAGTAAGGGGAAAACAGGTTTGAGTCTGATTTATGAGCTCGTTGAGGTTAAGGAAATGAGCTCACACCCTTGAGTAATTCTGGTTACAATAGAAGTTCACTCTCTGTCTGTATGTTTTCCCCCCCCTATGAATGTCGGCACAGAGTGGGTTGTGATTTAATGCATATCTAGGATGGCTGGTTGGTCTGTGTCTGACTCTTGGGAGACATACGTGACCACTGACATTAGTCAGCCTCAGAGCAACACCTGTACTGCATGGGCTAAACCTGTAATTCCAAACCCTAATTTTCACCGAAACTCTTACCTTTCATTCCATTCCAACAACTCCTGCGTTTCTGCTGCAATTAAGGGTGAGGGAGGCAGTTCGAGCAAGTGTGTACTTGAGCTCTATTATACACCTTGTGAAAGACTTTTGTGAACGCTGACCCGCGGAGTAAGTGGATTAACGTATATCAAATCCCTTTCCTGATGCAGTGGTTCTCGGTCAAAATTATAGACTCGTAGTGGCAGCCAGTCCTAAAAATATGGCCTTAGGCTTAAAAACATTTTGATTCAACAACAACTTGCATTTATAAAGCGCCCTCCACATCAATATACTAGTCACAAAATAATCTCAATTTGCATTTCGATGTAGTGCCCTTCACGTCAGTCAGGCATCTCATAGCTCTTCACAGTAAATCCTGCAAAGTGTAGTGGCTGCGTGTACTGAATAGTGGGCCAACAGACAACCAGCTAGTGAATGGCCAAATTTATTTGACGGCTTGTCAACCCAATTTGCCACCCGAACAGGCATAAACGGTGCCTTTCTCTGCGTTTTAACTTCTCATCCAAAGGAAACCACCTCTGAAAATGCAGTCCCGTTCCCCCCCACCACCACACCAGCACTGAAATGGAGCGGAAGACCACAATGTATAAGTTTAAAGTCTCCAGCTTGAACTCACAATCATCTGATTCAAAGGCAGGTGGCATCAGGCATAGCCATGCTGAAACACACCGTAGCAATAACAGTCAACGGCCCTGGGGAATTGCTGGCAACTCTAACCTGAGGGTCGAGAAACACTGGAAGCTGCAATTAACGAGCCTGAGTGGTTTGGAGGCAATAACGTACATTTCCCTTGTGACAATCAGCCTCTGGAATTTCCACGCTTAGGTGAGATACATGGAAATCTGAGTTGGGTTTGGATGCTCTTAATAATAATCCTTGCATTTGATATAGCGCTTTTCACATCTTATCGACGTCTCAAAGTGCTTCACAGAATATACTGTAAAGTGAATTGACTGGATATTTGTGGGCGAAATGCGGCAGCCAATTACGCACAGCAGTGTCCCCACAAACAATCGTGGATTGAAAATGACCAATTTTATTATCGTGTTTTTTTTTATGGATTATTATTAAGTGTGTGTGTGTGTGTGGAGTAAGGAAACTTGCCCAAGGTTTCATCCTGATCTGCCTGGTTTCGAACCAAGGTCTAACCACTGAGCTACAGGAGCAATCCGAGAGATTCCTTTCTGAGAGAAGGTTAATGTTTGACTTTGTCTTCTGATCAAGCTGAGCATTGTCCTGACTGTGCCCAGGTAACACTTGATACTCTACCACATCCATCCAACACACCATTGAACCCTGCACAACCGCTCAGCTGCCACTGGTATCAGGTGTTGAGCTTATGAAGGTACTTGTGAAATCAATCACCTCTGCGAGTGTGTGTGTTGGACATTACAAGCCTGAACAGGCAAGAGCTTGAACTCTCCTGAAATGAAACTGAAGGAACAAGTGGGTGGGAATGGCTGATTCTCCCTGTGTGGGAGGGGGGTGGGGGAGGAGGGCTTGGTGGAATAAGCGAGGTCACCTTGGAGCTAAACTTGCAATGGAATGCCGGAATCGAGCTAGCCCTCTGTGATGGCCTGAGCCAGGTTGGTCCAGGGTATTCCAGGGCTCTCACTGCTGCTCTCAGCACAGCCCAGCCTGGCTCATTGACAAGAACTGGAAGGGCAGACCAGTCACTGGGGGCAGGGAGTCAGCCCACTCCTATTAACTCCTGTTAACCCTGCAGCCAAAGCCCTAATAGTTAGGGTGGTCTTGGCTGCACAAGCAGTGGGAAAGCTTTCCAGACACCAATGTCAATAGCAAGCTAAGCAGTTTTAGATGGTTAAGGCTCCAGCAATTACCCGAGTGCCAACTCTGGGTTCCACCGAAGCCTTGACCCTTGCCAAACTGCCGGATCAGATTGGGATTCCCCAATGTATTGCAAAGTGGATTGCAATATATTGGGGAATCCCAATACTTTGTGGGCAAATACGGCAGCCAATTGCACGCAGCAGTGTCCCAGAAACAGTCTTGGAAGATCTGAAAATGAGCCGTCGTTCTGATCGCTGTGTGTGGTCTGCCGCCGGGCACGGTTTAGCCTCCCCCCTCCACTAACACCAACTTCAAAGCAGCCGATTGCTGTGCAGAATCCTCTACTCCACCGACAATCCTGTACCAGATCTAAGTGCTTTATTGCCTGATGTCTGCCAGCTGATCACTTGTGGTGAAACCTGCACTTTACTCTTGCCACAAAATGGGATTTTGGGCTCAGGGCAATAACAATTCTCAGGCCAATGTAAACTTAGGGTTTATGGCAGATTTGACAGTGGTTTCCTGTTTCGAACCATTGCTTTGCTCCTTCCTATTCCTGATCCCGGGCAACTTTCCCAAACTTTCCCAAGCTGCTCTCCGGAGGTAGTAATCCCTCTGAAGAAATTCGAAGTCACTCAATTCATGACCGTTCTTGTCTGGGACGCCGCTGTGCACAACCGGCTTTGCCGAATTTGCCCACAAAACACACCGTCAATCCACTTTGCAATCTATTCTGCGAAGGGTTTTGAGACATCTCGAAGGAAGATGTGACGAGGTGCTATTATCAAATGCAAGGATTGGTATTATTATTATTTTTATTGATAGGGAAGTGAATGTTTGCCACCTGTTAGATCTGTCTCTCTTGTCTACACATGAAATAAGTCCTTATTCCTGAAATGTAATCATACACCAATTACAGCTCTGAAAATACTCAATTATAATGGAATCCAGATAAGTGACATTGTGGAAAGAGACACACCCTTTCCCAAGCAAGAGCTTCCCAAACCACCTGCTCATAAAATCTTTGTTCTTGGTTATTGTATGTCAATGTTGTTGTTGTGTTCCAATAACTGATTGGAATACCTATGGCTTCCGCAGCTGACACGTCTGGTGTATTCACAGGGTGTGGATGTCTTCTTGTGGCACCTCCCTCTCCCCAGGCAACAGCAATTTTGCTTGTCTATTGTTGCCCTCTCGCCCCCTCCCCATCCCCTCCTTCTCAAACCCCAACCCAACCCACCTCAACCTCAACGTATTTCTCAGTGTATTGTTACAGAGCCAATGCCTCTCATGTTTCATGTCGTTGAGTTATTTCAAACACTCAAATATTGCTATCCCTTGCATTTGATATAGCGCTTTATCACTTTGATGGGATGTCTCAAAGTGCTTCGCAGAATGTATTGCAAAATCGATTTTTTACCGCGTGTTTTGTGGGCAAAAGGCAGTAGGCAATTGTGCACAGTAGGGTCCTACAAACCTACAAACAGCCACAGAGTTGGTCAGGAAACTGGGAGAGCGAAACTCTCCCTTCTCTCTTCGAATATTGTCATAGGATCTTTAATGTCCACCTGAACAAGCAAATGGGACCTTGGTTTAACATCTGATCCGAAGGACGGCGCCCCCAACAATGCAACCCCCCCCCCCCCCCCACACACCCCAATGCTGCATTGGAGTGTCAGCCAACACTGAGTGATTCCGAGTTGTGGGGGGCCTGAACCCACAAGCTTCTAGCGAAAGCCGAGCTAAGCTGACACACAAGCCATTGCCTCCAGGATGCCATCCGCCAATTGACTACCAACCAGTTCACAAAGGGGTGTAGAGTGAGGAAACTTGCCTCAGGTTTGGCCCAGTCTGGTGGGGTGGGGGGGGGGTGGGAATCGAGGGTGAGGATGCCGTGGTGACCCTCTAAATGGAGCGGGAACACAAACCAGTCGGAGGAGAAGTGGTCAAAGAGTTTTCGAGTCTTTCACGAGCAGTGTCACATCAGTTTAGTGAACCTGCTGTTATGTTACGCTTTGCTTCATGACATCATAATAATCCTTGCCTTTGATATAGCGCTTTTCACGTCTTCCAGATAATATAATAATAATCCTCACATTTATATAGCGCTTTCCACAACTTAGCGACGTCTCAAAGCGCTTCACAAAATACAACAACGTCCCAAGGTAGGGACCAGAGCAGTGGGGGAGGGGTCGGGGCAGAGAGAATAAAAGAGGGGAGAAAGTGGGGGAAAGAGGTAGGGACTTTGACGTCTCAAAGCGCTTCACAGAAAATACTGTAAAGTTAATTGACTGTGTATTTGTGGGCGAAACGTGGCAGCCGATTGCGCGGAGCAGCGTCCCCCACAAAACAGTCGTGGATTGAAATGACCAATTTTATTATTGTGGTTTTTTTTGAGCGATCATTATTAGGCGTGTGTGTGGAGCAAGGAAACTTGCCCAAGGATTTGCCCTGATCTGCCTGGATTCGAACACAGGTCTCCGCGCTTGTAAGGCGAGACCTCTAACCACTGAGCTACAGGACCACCACATGAATTGATCGAGAATTCCAGTGGCTCTCATGCAAACGCACAGAAAGCTCCTCGGGCTCGATCGAAGCCGGTGATGTTTGTAAAGTGAAGATGCGGTTTGCTAGGACAGTTGTCTGACGCATGCTCGCTTCACCCTGTTTGCTTGTTTGGCCCGTACGAACTTCACAAGCTTAAACCTCACAGCCCATTACAGCTTCTCTCCATCAGACAGCAGGTTCCGCTCAAACGAGATATGATTCCGTCCATGTAGCTTCACATGTAACTGTGTGTGTGCGGTTCCATTACTTGATCAATATGCCTTACGGCCCATGTTCAAAATATTGTTTTGACTGCAAACAACGTCAAAAAAACAGTTCAAAGCCAAGTGCCTGACAACATGATGAAAGGTTGTTAAGATGCAACTTAAAATACTTACAGAATATTGTAATTGATAGTTACCTGGCACATAATAAACCAGTTGGGCTGCCAGATTATATTTGTTATGTTTAATGTGCTTAAGGCTTTTAATTCATTTTTATATATGTTTGGAATGTAACCTACCCGTAATCCTTTATTAAGGTTTGTTTGATTTAATCACTAGCTTATCAGGGATTAAAAGTACCTTTGATGCACCAGTCGATGTCAGCTTCTGATCGCACTCCATATTTTCCTGGGAAGATGTTCACTGCTCTGAGATAATGAGCAATTGGGTCCTCGAGCATAGATGTAAGAGCAATGAGCCACAGAGCGAAAAGGCCTGAGACACCTGACTATCTCAGGGCTGAGAAACAAACAGGCCGTGGAAGGCTGTCCAGAAGCTATCCATATCTCTCTCTGCAAAGCAGCCTGAAGGGTGGGGTGTATCTATCTCTGTGACAAGGTGGAGTTAGAAACACATAAAAGAAAGATGTAACTTTGAGCTAGTTGGGAGTTGTGCAGAGGGTCAGCGGAATCAGTATTGAGCGAGCGAACGCAAGCGAGCGAGTGATTGAGCCTTTTCAGTGGAGGATTGTGGTCCAGGACACCGGGAGGACCTCCACGCCTCTCTGGGTCGTGTGGCTGTTAGTCATTAAATCAAACAAACCTTAGTACAGGATTACGGGTGGGTTACATGCCAAACGGATATAAAAATTAATTAAAAGCCAAGATATTATTTTCCAGAAGAAATCTATCTGATGTGTTCTTGAAACGAATGCCATTTTCTGCTTCCACTGTCTTCCTCAGGTAGCCCGTTGCTTAAATTTACCGCTCTCTCACTGAAGTAGTGTTTCCACAGATTTGTTGTGAATTTATTTACCCCCACTTCAATCGCAGGCCGTGTCCTCCGGCTCTGCTGTTCAGTACAAGCTAAAACAGCTTATCGTGCTTTACATTGTTTATTCCCATCACTATATTAAAGGCCGTAATCACAAGCTCCAGCGTGAACCAGTTTATCTAATCGGATTTTAAGTTTCACACAAATGTGTCCTCGCCGTGCGTTTTTAAGTCAAGTCCCTTGGGCTAAAACCGGGTGGAAATTCAGCCAAGCACTGAACGATGAGGTACAATGGGAGTGAATTAGTCCTTCACTTACTTAAGGCTGCTTGTGGGATGTTAACCTGAGTAGATTAGCTGCACGGATATCCAGAAACGCTCTGAGATGTCCCCCTGATGTGAAAGGCGTTCTGTCAACATGAGGATTATTATTATTATTTTAACGGGGGCGTGTGGGGGGGGGGAAGGGGGCGTGTGGGGGCGGGGGGGGGGTGAAGGGGGCGGGTGGGGGGAGTGTTGAAATGGCTCAATGGGCACGAACAATGTGCTCGGAGCCTGGCGGTGTCAGTTGACGCAATTACCATGTTCTCATCTCCCCATTCACCACCTGATCTCTGTCTGCTCAACCCGTCGGCTGGCGTTTACTGTCTTGAATTCACCGCTCATCTTTCATCCGATGTTCTCTATATATCATAGCTCAGATGTTCCAGCACTCGCCTTGCAAGCGAGAGGACCTAGGTTTGATTCCAGGAGGACGTCCCAAGGTGCTGGACAGTCACTGCTTCAGACCCGAGCTGAGGACAGGAGGGTGGGGCTGGGGGGGGGAGAGGGAAAGGAGGGATTAGGAGGTTTCCTTACTCCACACACCCACCACTATTTACGTAGCAGTATGTAGGAACCTGGTTGTTAAATGACTGGCTTTACGATTCTCTGGGGGTAATAATCCCTTAAAAACATTTTTTTAATAACAATTTGGTCACTTTGACGCTTTGAGATGTCTTGAGGATGTGAGGCGCTATATCAAACGCAAGGATTATCTTTAAGATTGTATGAAAGGCGCTGTACGAATGTCATTTTGTTGTCATCGTTGTTACATTGCTCTGTCACAAAAGTGAAGAATATGTATCCTCCCAAATACTGTTTGGACTCTTTTTATTTTTACTTCCACTCAACATAATGTTGCCTATGCGCTCGTTGCCCTCTGTACAACATTGATCTAACCTCCAGACAGATGTAATCCTGCATTGTTTGGGTGTAACTCGCGATATTTCCTAACGGATTCCACACAGGAATTCCAACGGGATTCCGTTAAGAAATAACGCAATGTCTTGTTAGACAAGACATAGGGAGAGACAAACTTGTTGAATCCAATAGATATTTTTGGGGGAAGGTCAGTGATATGGGGAGAAAGTGGGGAATTGGAATTGAAAGGATTAGTTGAGATACAGAGCAGCCGTGATCTAATGAAATGGTGAAATAAGCTCAGAGGGCTGAATGGCTTACACCTATTCCTATGTTCCCATGTCCCTTCTCTTTTAGAATAGTGCCGATTCCTGCCCTAGCCGGGGATACTGAGGTCAACAGTAACCTGTAGCTTCACTCGGCTGAATTCAACCCCAACCAGGATTCAAACTGGCCACATTCTGGTCAGCATACCCCAGTAGGAAGGTCATACAGCCCAGCCCAGCAGCTGAGTTCTGCAGTTTCCCCAATTACATCAGATCTTTCTACCCCATTTCATCGACTCCAACAACTTGCGCTTATTTAGGGCCCTCCACGCAGGGTAGTGTCTCAGAGTGCTTAACTGTGATGGAGCCTGACTCCGAGCCAGGTTTCAGGTGGGACTTTAAAAAGGGGAGAGAAGGGGGCAAGGGTGGAGGGATTGAGGGAGAGTGTTCCAGAGTTTTGGGGTATAATGGCTAAAAGCACGACCTCCGATGATGGGGCGGAGAGTGCAAGGACGAGCAGGAGGCCAGTGCCAGTCGAGCGGAGGTGCGGGGTGGTGGACTGGGGAGTGAGGAGGTCGGAGAGGTACCTTTAGCCTATCTGCCCCCATCCTCTAGAACGCTATCCCACAGCCCCTCTGCCTCATCCCTTCCTTGCCTCCTTCAAAACCTCGCTTGTTGACCTCACTTCCGGTCATCTTCCCACCACCACGGGTCCACTTGACTCCATTCCATGTCATTTGTCGATGGTTGGTGAGAAAACAGCTCCGAATTAATGAGTCTTCCGACTAAGCTGGCCTGTAAGACTAAAGCCAGGTGGAACTCGGGACTCGAGACACGCAGTTTTAGATCTGCTTCAAATTAAAATTATATCCCCCCACCACCCACCCAAACCACCCCGCCACCCCCCCCCCCCAACCCAGCCCAATAACGAACAAAGGGAAAACAGCACAAAAATGTGACTTTCACACAAATTTCTATTTTATTGAGAGATCACTTTGCAGTAAAGTGGGAATTTCAATCAGTTGATACAATGAGGTTACAGCCCATTCTACTCACCATTACCACTACACTACCCCTCTCACGTAATGAAAAGATATGTTAACAGAGTATTGCAAAGCACCAAACAGTTTACAATAAGAAATTTCTTTGCATTTTTCATTCAGGTTCCAATCTCTCTCTCTCTCTCAGGCCAATTGCTTTTCTTCGAATCGTTCCACTTCACTCGTCTCGTTGATAACATTGCCGTGTTCGTCCTCCAGCAAAGTGATGACAGTGACGGTTTTCCTGAGTCTGACATCAGCTATCGGAGAAACAAAACACACAAGCCAACGTGGTGAAGATTTTTTTTTTTTTTTTTGCTCGCAATCAACCATCGGTTTTATTTCTTCCTTGGAACAGCCAAACAGCCAAACAACCGCCCAACCAAACGCCACCAACCACGAGATTCACAAGAAACAGAACAAACAAGAACAAAATTATATGTTATTAAGAGCGCCTTTCACATCGGGAGGACGTCCCAAGGAGCTGGGCAAGAAGGGGAAGAGAGGGGAAGAATTCTGGGGGGTAAAAGCTGGGGATTTCACCAGATCAGGTTTGGATGAAGAATGGCTTTCAACTGATCTGATCTCAACCGTCCAGAAAAGCCAACTCCCCAACCCCCATCACGCCGTAGGGCAAAGTGGGGGTTACACAGCACCTGGCATGTCCGGAGGATGTCCCGAAGCATTGGACAGTCAGGGATATTTGGACCCGAGCTGGGGTTTGGGATCAGTGGGGTGGGTTGGGGGAGGTGGGGAAAGGGGTAAAAGGGAGGGTGGGGATAAGAGGGTGACCAAAGGCGAAGTCAAGGTGGAGAGTCTTGAGATGGCCCTTGAAGAAGACAAGGAATGGGGGCGAGGTGGAGGGACTGTGGGATGGAGTTCCAAAGAGTTTGAGCAAGTTTGCGCCTTTGCACTGTAGGGCATTGGGGCTTCCGGTTTTATTTACTCTGTGAGCAAATACTTACGTGGAGGTGGTGAAGGCTCGCGAGGAGGTGGCGTAACTATCTTTACAACTTCTTTGTAACTGTAGAAAAGAAGAGAACGTTTGCAGTTAGTTCACCGATTTAGAGCTTCATGGAAGTATTATAAAAAAAAGTTTTGAAAAAAGGATTATTATCTCTGGGAAAGCCATCCGCCTATCGATTAACAACTGGGGTTCCCTATGTACTACTAGGCAAACGGAGGTGTGGGGAGTAAGGAAACTGGCACAACATTTTGTCCTGCCGAGAATCGAACCCAAGTCTCTCGCTTGCTTGCGAGGCGAGAGACTGAGCTACAGGACTCCACAAATGCCATGAAAGAATGTGAACCCTTTGGATCTCAAGGTCATGGTCTCCGGTTCGCTACCACGCCTGAAGGGTGCTATGTAAACGCAAGTTGCTATTGATCTCACTAAACACACACACACACATACACATAAAAATTACGTTTGGCACTCCAGGTGTTGAACAAGCCCCCCACACCTCATTGTTTGATGAGTGGAGTCAGACGGAGTGGGGTGGAGAGGGAGTGCGAGGCAGAGGGATTGAGGAAGAGTGAACCAGGGGTGTAGTGGCTGAAATGCGGCTGCCAATGGGGGGAACGGGGGGCACAAAGGACAAGCAAATTTCATGTCTGCAACCAAGCTTGTAGAGTATTCCAAGCACCGATTGCTCTGTGAGTAGAATCGCTGTGTCCGTGCTGTACCCATGTACAAATGACATCCGTTTGGTCTCACTCACACCTCTTCACAGTTTATCTAGCTGATTCCCCCTTCAAAAGCTATGATGGCGTTTGCTTCGACCTCTGATTTTCTGGTCGGGAATTCCGTACGCCTGACGAAAATCTCCTGACTTCTCCCTCTCAGTAAAGAAGTTTTTTTTTAATGAAAAAAACGCCTGTTATCTGCTTTTAGTGGACTCTGCAATCTTTAACGATGGTTAAACGCTGAGGTGGATTACACGAGTTTGAGTAAGCTACGTGCAGACACAATCATTCCGTGTAATTTGACAGTTGTAAACCCTATTTAAACACAGGTTGCTGGGTGGTGGGTGGGGGGAGCAGTGCGCAGATCAAGTTATACATGCCCTTGAATATGTCGTTAAACATTGAAACGTTTACACAAAGCATGCAATAGCTCGTGCTTTGAGAAGCAACTCCCTTGAAGGAGTCAGTTACCTGGTTTCTCCTCCCAGCAGGCGTCTGTATTCGGCGATCTCGCACTCCAGAGTGAGTTTGGTTTTCAGCAGCACCTCGTACTCCCCTCTCTGGTGCACGATGTCGATCTTGATCTGGTTCAGCTCCCCCTCCAATTTGGAGAGGATTATCTGGAACCGGTGCATCTCGTTCCCGTATCTCTGCTCGGTATCGACCACGGTGTTTTCCAGTCCCATGTTCTGCGAGGAGGAGACGCGCGGGGGTCACAGGATTATAACAACAACAACAATAACAAAATGGCACTTGTCTAGGGCCTTTCACGTCAGGAGGGCGTCCCAAGGGGCTGGACAGTTCCTGCTTCGGACCCGAGCTGAGGACAGGGTGTGGAGGTGGGGGGGGGGGGGGGGGAGGAGGGAATACAATAAATTGCGAGATGAAAATAGATCAAGGTCCATCTCGTTCGCCTTCCACCTTCCTGGCTGTCGCTTGCTCGTATGTCCCAATCTACCGATGCAACATCGTGTTATTTGCTCAAAGGAAATGATCTAATAACTCATGCGTTTGATCCAACACCCTGTCAAGTTGTTGACAAAGCGCTTCCCAGGCTGTGTATTTTGTGGGTGAAACGCAGCGTCCAATTACACTCAGCGGTTTCCACATCACAAATCTGCCAATTGAATAACGACCGGGTTCCTACTTACTCCAGCACTAGGTAAACAGAGGAGTGTGGAGTAAGAATACTTTGCCCGCCTGGGAATCGAACCCGGGTCCTCTGGCTTGTGAGGCGAGCGAGCTAACGCCTATGTCATGGGGACTCCAAGCACCATGAGTCAAAGCGCATTCCAAAAAAAACTTCCAATGGTTGGGCCACAGGGCAAGTATTCTTACTCGCGAGAGGCTTGTCGGCGTTTCTAAACCAAGACGCAACCTCACGCCCTTGAGACTACTTAATCTACCTGCTGAGCAGGAGAAACATTACGTTTAACAACAAGAATCCAAAGCGTGCCTTACAACTTCTCAAAGGCCCACAGACTCCACCCAGCCTAGCCTGTCAGACTCTGAAAGGTTTAAGGTTGGGCAGAAAATATTATGAAATATCCAGGAAATTCAGTGTGAAATTAATTTGAAACAAGCGTGTATTGAAACAACAGAGAGAGAGGGCCTGATTTCCAATCTGAGACTGAAGACGGAAAGTTTCCAAAACTCCCACATTTTCCTCACTCGAGTTCCCTTACTCCACACCCTGATAATAATAATTATCCCTCAAAAGAAAAACTATAATCGGTCATTTCAATCCACGACTGTTTGTGGGGACGTTGTTGCTGTGTGCAATTGGCTGCCGTGTGCTGCCCACAAATATACAGTCAATTCACTTTACAGTATATCCTGTGAAGGCGCTTTAAGACGTCTAGAAGACTGAAAAGCTCTATATCGAATGCAAGGATTATTATTATTTTTATTATTATTATTATTCCTGGTCAACACTATTGCGTCTTACTGCTCTGCGCTTCAGATCCCACAGATTCCGCTGGCTGAGGTTTTGTCTGTCCTAATAATAATAATAATAGTTCAGTACCTGTCTGTTGATAGTTTCCATTTCCATCTGCAGCGTTTGCAGGATATGACGTTTCTCGTTCAGTTCGGCCTTGGCGATGTCGAGCGCCTCTGTGTTTTTCTGGACTTCAATCATGCTGGAGTTCATCTGTACCGAGAATCAACACGTCTTTAAAACCTCGACACCCCGGGCATCAGCAAGCGCTGGGAGACTTCAGAGCAAAATCAGAGCAACCCTCCCTCCCTCCCTCCCTCCCTCCCTACCATGTCCATCTCAAGACCTCTTTATGTGATCACATGTTTTCCCCTTCCTCCCCACCTACCCCCTCGCTCACACCCCTCCCCTCTCCACCCTCACCCCCGGACGCCGAGCCCCAGGAATGCCAAACCCTATGGGAAGTCCTCCCAATGTGCATTGCGCTGTAGACCCACGGCATGTTGTATCATGTATTGCGCTGTGGAACTATAAGGGTAGAAACTCCGAACAGAGCCACGCACAGTGCCACTGGTTGGGGTGATGTCCAATCGTTGTGGGAGGGAAAAAAATCACATTAAACTGACTGGCATCGCCAGGCACAAGACGCCAGCATAAAAACTTGGTCAATTTACTGCGATTGAATCGAATCTACGAATTTGCCCCACTCGCAGTTCGGATGGACGGAACGCACCTGCTCCCTGTACCAATTCTCGGCGTCCCCTTGGTTCTTCTTGACCATCGCCTCGTACTTGGCCCTGATCTCAGCCATGATGTCCGACAGGTTGACTCCTTTCACCGCCTCCACGTGCACTTCCACTTGGTCGTTGCGCCCCTGGGACCTCATGATGTTGACTTCCTGTGGGCGAGCGAGACGGAGCGTTAATTTCCCTCCATTTAAATCCTCCCCACTTCTCTCCCCTGCCCAACCATGACCCTCCCCCCCCCCCCCCCCACTCCCCCACACCCCACCCCCACCTTTATAGTCTTACAGCTTACGGTGGCGCAGTAATTGGGGAAAGGTTTGTCAATTCTGGGTTGGTTTTGAAGTCTGGGTGGGGGGGAGATGTGGGGGAATAAGAATATCTCAAAATCCTTCACAATCTTGACATTTTCGTGACAGTCGAAAGTCAGTGAGTTAATATTGGACCATTGTGTGCACACAGGGCTGGGGTACGCATTGCAATGGCGTTTATACACCAAACAGCGCTGCGCAGAGGGCTTCGCAATGGGGCCGCGCTGTGTGACTATTGCTGCCGCCTGGTCAGGAGCCATCAAGCCTCGTGGGCTGAGTGAGTGTAGGGAGCCCGCCCTGGGCCTCGCTGTCTCTTTACCTCTCGGTGGTTCTTCTTCATGTACTGCAGCTCGTCATTCAGCATTTCCAGCTCGTTGCTCAGTGTAACCGAGCTCATCTCGTATTCTCCCTTCACTTGGCACAGACGTTCGATATCGGACTCCACCGACTGACGGATGACGACTTCCCCTTGCAGCCTAACATCAAACAACACAGATACACATTAGCTTTATATTCCGTGACATTATGTGGTGATCACACATACATATACACACATAGACATATACATAGAGTGTGTGTCCCCATGCAGGTGTTTGTGTGTGTGTATATGCATGTATGTGTGTGCGTGTGTATGCGTGTGTGTGTGTGGAAAGACAGCTCCCACAATATTTGTTATGCAAATGCTATACACACACACACTATCCATTAATTTCTAGGAAGATATCGAACCGAGCAATAAACACATTAAAAGACTTTCGCCCTTCGTTTACCTGACTGTTGAAATTCAAATGGAATTTTAAAATATATATATATATATAGAATTGTAACCTAAAAGACATGTCTTTAATTAACACGGGCAGAGAAGTATTTTATTGTACAAACTTCAATGCAAAATCATCCGCGCTGAGTTTGGTGTTGTCAATCTCCAGCACAAGTCTATGGTTGTTCAGAGTCGCATCCAGGATCTGTGAAGCAAAGACATGCAATACATAAATAAATAAGCCGATGACTAAATCAATAATACACGCGCCTGTCTACTCTACAGAAACACAGTCACTACACTTTGCAGTGAATCCGGTGAGGCGCTTTGAGACGTCCTCCTCACCTGAAAGGCTCTGCTTCAAACACGAGGATTATTATTATTATTATTGGATAAAAACGCCTGCCACATCACAAATACCCTCAGAGAGCTTCAGTGACGACGTTCACTTTGACCTGTGGTCAACTCGAAGCCGCAGTGTTTGAGCAAATGGTCAGTTTTAACCTTCACCACACTTTCTTTGCTCGACGGTAACTTTCCAAAGAGGAAACCCGCGTTCCTCCTTCCAGCCAAACTATAATCCCCCCAAAAAACCACAAATGCAAATGCAAGAAATATTACATTAAATATATTAAAATACCAACTCTCCCCTTTCCCTTTCATCCAGATTTTAAATCTATTTTGACATCTCACTTTAATGAGGGAGGACATTTCGCGCAACCAAATGCTGAAACTATTTTACATTCAAAACAATTCTGCTTTGAACACAATGCAGGGAGGGGAAAAGGGGAAGGATGAAAACACAACCGCAAGCAAATTACATTTGTATAGCTACAGGATAAATGGAACCCCGTACCTTGTTCCTAACTTTTAAAACAAAACATGCGTTTTGAATTTTGAAAATATTTCATTTGGATACGCAGTCAATTCACTTTACAGTATATCCTCCCTTCCCAGCTCCCCCCCCCCCCACCCCACCCAACCTTCCCGATCCCAACCCTCAGCTCGGGTCCAAATCCCTCCCAAAGTGACAGGCACTATACAATGTATAGTCACTATACAAAAGTATACTATGCAAATGTAGTCTGTTGTTGTTGTTTGCAGCAAGTAGGAACCCGGTTATTAGTCGATTGGCGGATCGCTTTCTGGGGTGGGGTGTTGGGGATGGAAGAGGGAGTAATAATCCCTCCAGAAAACATAAATGCAAGAAATAATAATTTGGTCACTGGATCCACAGGCTGCCGTGCACAATCAAATTGGCTGTTGCGTTTCACCCACAAAACATACAGTCGATTGATTCACTTTACAGTAACTGTGGTGTGTCCTGTGAAGCGCTTTGAGATATGTCGACAAGGCGCAGTGTCAAATACGAGGATTATCGTTCTTAACGTCATTATTATTATTATTATTATTGTTATAACAGTAAGAGTTTTCTGTGGTACCTTTTTGTGGAAGGATTGGACTTGGAGCAGCATGGGGTTGATATCTATGGCTTTGTGCTGCTTCTGAGCCATCAGTTCCCTGATCTTGATCTCCAGCTGGCGGTTGCTGGTCTCTAGGGACTGGACCACCTCCAGGTACCTGCTGAGCCTCTTGTTTAAGCCCTGCATGGCTTCCTGCTCGTTGCCGTTGAAGGTACCGTTGCTCGTGGAGGAGCTGAGCAGGCGATAGGAGAAGTTGGCCGCGGAGGGCATCGAGTACCTCATACTGGAAACCGAGCCACCAGAGAAACCTCTGGAGATCCCGCTGGAGGACTTGCTGGAGAAGCTTCTCACCTTGGACATCTTGAGCTCGTCACTGTACGTAGAGAGACTGGACTGGACTGCGCTCTCTGTCTCTTGTCTTGCTGCGAAGTGGATCGAGATGATGAATACCTGTTGAGACCCACGCCTTATATACACACACCTCAACGCTGGTCGGTTGATTGGCAGTCAGCCTCCCAGCACCACACCCAGCGTCGTAACTAACTAACCCAGCCATTAGATCATAATGAGTCTGTGGTTACCAGGAGGGTGGGGGGAGAATGTTTCCATCCGAAACATACATACGTAAGGTGTGTTAGAACACACACCAACATCGTTATTTTTTTTTCGTGCTGGGAGTGGAGAGGCAGCAATAAACAGGATTGGATTTCAGTCCTGGTGATCAAACCCAACCCAGCCACACACGAAACCCCGCACACCAACAGTTCGGGATGAAGGGAGAGTGTCGGGTTGCATTGGGCAGAAATGTAGCAGCTTGCATCCACAGGCAGGCAGAAAGATTCCCTTACGGCACCTTGTAGTAATGTTACAAAATATCAGCCAAACGATCTCTCGTCACTGCGAACAAGTGATACTGAAATTGAAGTTGCTAATACTGTATTACCAAACAGCTCTCAATTTCCCTTCACCCCCCACCCCCACGAGTACACAGTCAATTCACTTTTACGGCATATTCCGTGAAGCGCTTTGAGACGTCTAGAAGATGTAAAAAAACGCTACATCAAATGCAACGATTATTATTCTCATTGCTATTTTATTACAGCTGCGTCCCAGCTATTTTGCGATATCAGTTAGGATAGAGTCGGCCGTTAGATCTGTGTAGAATAAAAACATTCTTCAGATTTGATATCGCGCCGATTCGCCTCGTTCTGACATATCAAAGTGCTTCACAGAATATACTTTTTGAAGTGGATCGACTGAGTATTTTGTGGGTGAAACGCGGCAGCTAATTGCGCGCAGCAGCGTTCCACAAACAACCGTGGATTGAGAGACCAATTTATTTATTTAATCATTTTGAAGGGGGAGGGGGGTTATTACTGCTGGAAAAGCGATCTAATTAACAACTGGGTTCCTAATTACTGCTGGTTAAACAGTCGTGTGTAGTAAGGAAACTTGTCAATGGTCTCACCCTGCCCGGGCATTCGAATCCCGGTCCTCGTTCTTGCGAGCCGAGTGCTCTAACCACCGAGCTACGGGAGGCCAATGGTAATGTAACAGAAATACTCGAATTTGACATATGAATCTTTGCACTTGATGTAGCGCCTTATCACATCGTTGGGATATCTCAACGTGCGTCACAGAATATACTGTAGAGTGGAGTGACTGTGTATTTTGTGGGTGAAAAGTAAGGAAACTTGCCTAAGGTTTCGCTTCGCCTGGGAAACCAGTAGGTGAACGCATCAGCTTGCACTTTCACAAGCTCTCTACCCCTGCCTGCGATTGCATCATGTGCGAAGCAGCAAAGCCATTATCTTAATGTGTTAGTTTCTGGAACAGACACAAACTTTGGAGTCCTGCAGCTTAGTGGTTAGAGCGCTCGTCTCGCAAGCGAGGATCTGGGGTCAATTCCTGGGCAAAGTGAAACACTGGGCGAGTTTCCTTATGCCACACACACATGCCTCTGTTTACCTAACAATTGGCGTATAGTTTTTCCGGGCGTAATAATCCCTTCAGATAATAATAATAATTTGGTCATTCAATCCATGGCTGTTTGTGGGCCGCTGTTTGTGTGGTACAATCGGCTGCTGCGTTTCGCCCACAATATATACAGTCAATTCCCCATTTCACTACATATTGAGAAGCGCTTTGAGACGTGATAAGGCGCGATATCCTACACATGGATTATGATAACTTTGCGCTGACTCAGTCGCTCTCTCTGTGCTTGCTCACCGTTTCGCTCCGAGCACAGAGAGAATTTGAATAACTCTGGGATTAGCTGTTTCCCCTTTACGCAGCTTCCCTGGAATACTGCTTCCAATTTGTCAGGACACATTCGCTTGTTAGAATACCTCCTCCACCTCCCCACCTCCTCGCTGATCAAAAACGTTGACCGTTTGCTTTCCTTACACAACTGGAGAAATGGAATCATTTGCAACGAGCGATTTGCGTGGGAATGTGTCCACTACATGTCCACACGGTGGGACTGAAGCCCTTGGCAGGTTGGAGCACGGGAATTGGGCAAACTCCGTACATGGGATTGATTAAAGTTACCGCACCCCTCAAGGCTGGTTCAAAGGATTGTCAAGTATTTTCTTTGGTGATGAAATTTATGAGGTCTGCACATGACTGCACTGCCTTGAGAAATTTGACTTTGACTCAGTGTTATGTCATACTCAAAGTGAATCAGAAGATTGCATCCCACCGTTGTATCTCCTATTTAGGTTGTGAGCTTGTCTTCATTTGTGTCAGAAGGGTGCGGGATCAAGCCCCATGTGGGACTAGGAATCACGTGCTGTTCAGTGCATGTTAAAGATCCCACGGCCCTCTCTTTGAACAGAGAGGGGTGACCTGGCTGCCAATCCCCCAAACACAATTGGTCACTCACTCCATGGCTGGAGCTCCTGTAGCTCAGTGGTGAGAGCACTCGCCTTACAAGCTCGAGACCTGTGTTCGAATCTGGGTAGGTTCAGGGCGAAACCTTGGGCAAGTTTCCTTACTCCACACAGCTAATAATAATCCCACCGAAATAAAAAACACAATAATAAAAATTGGCCATTTCAACCCACGACTGTGTGTGGGGGACCCTGCTGTGCGCAATTGGCTGCCGCATTTCGCCCACATATATACAGTCAATTCACTTTAGAGTATATTCTGTGAAGCGCTTTGAGACGTCTAGAAGACGTGAAAAGCGCTATACCACTTGCAAGGATTATTATTATTGTGATTGTGGCTGTCAGTGGGATGTCGCTGGTGTTGAAAATGTGTGCCGCATTCGCTTACGAAATACACAGTCTCTACAGTTTACAGCAAATCGTGTGAAGCTCTTTCAGGCGTCTCAATGATGTGATATCGTGTGCAAGGATTATTATTATTATGCACGCCTTGTCAGACATCCTTGTCGAGTCTTTCGTCGGTAGGTTCCTGCAACCTATTTGCAATTAGCAACCGGCTAAGCCGAACTCCATGAAGCAGAGCAAAAACTGCACGAGGAGATACTGTGCGACTGAGAAAGAGGTGCAGACAGGGTGGGTACGAGACAGGCTTTGAATATCTTGGCAGTAATTCCCACATTGATACTTGAAAGACATTCGCTGGCCTTAGCAATTACGATGATTGTAGTTTTTTTGGCGTGAAGTTTTAATAGCTGACAACAGCTATTAAAACGACTGTAAGACAGGAGGGTAGCCAAGGATGCAATCAACAACAACTCTAGTACGCATCATCATCATTCATCAATCATCTGGAAAACGTGAATGGCAACTTTTATTGATCTCCGATTTAATTGACTGTGAAGACGGTGCTGGTTAAAATATTTTCGGACGTGGAGTTGATGTCCCTTTGAATCCTCAGCCTTTGTAAAGCCCTTTGAGAACATTGATGTTATTAGCTAACTGCCATCAGTTGTCGTTGTTGTTGTTGTTGTTTCAGGGCGAGCTGTAGTGTGAGCATCACGCCCACCTCATGACCAAATGAGAAGGAAATTCGGAGAATTAAACGGCAGGGTGGAGGCATTCTGATGAAAAGGGGGTGGCAAAATTAGCAAATGAGGAAACTTGGGGAGTGGTTGGAAACTGGTTCATGTACTTTTAAAGGTTTACAAAACACCCCAATTAAAAACAAGTTTTGGGATGCAGGAAATCGACTGAGTGAGTGCAGCCGTTGGGAACCAAAGCGGAAGGGGGGGAGACAAAAAACTGCAAACGCAACTGCGATAGCTCGCGCAACATCGTGTCTCGAAACAACAACAACAACTTGCACTTATTTAATAGCAACTTTCACGGAGAGAGAACTTGGTGACACCAACAACTTGTAAACGTATAGCGTCAATCACGCAGGGTAGCGGTTGGCAGCGGCAGCCTGACAATGAGCCAAGGGGGACAGGGAGGGGATAGGTGACCATCAGCATGATCAAGGAGGAAGGTCTTTAGGGGGTGGGGGAGGCAGGTTGGATAGGTAGGGAGGTGTGAGGGCATGCAATGACTTGAGAACATTCTCAAAGTTCTTTACGAAGACTGAGTATTGAGAGGGACATTCATTTTTTGAGTATTAAAATCCGTCAGGGAGAAACGCTGAAGGACTCAAAACATCTGAGTCTGAGAACATTTTGCCTCAAGAGGTAAAATTGGTCCAGAATTTTGGATCAATCATATGAGCAGTTTTAATTTGGATGGGTGACATGTTGCATAAGGATTATCACTTGAGTCAAGGGTGGTAGCAAGGCTTGAGTTGGGTTGGGTTTCCACTTGCGTGCATTGGAAATAAATGACACTCTGACTGAAAGTTTCACAATTTAGGCACTGGCTCTGTGCCTTTAAAACCAATTACCTATTTTTGCAGTCTCCACAACTCATCCACTGTATACAATACTCACTTCTTGAACCCCTCCAATCAGGTTTCCGCCCTATCCACAGCACAGAAACTGCCCTGGTCAAGGTCACAAATGACATCCTAACCGCCTGTGACCAGGGCTCCCTCTGCCTCCTCGTCCTCCTTGACCTGTCTGCTGCGTTCGACACAGTCGATCACACCATCCTCCTTCAACGTCTTTCCTCCCACCTCAACCTTCAAGGCACAGTCCTTGACTGGTTCCACTCTTATTTGACCCATCGTTTACATTTTGTTTCTTCCAATGGCTTTTCATCAAACCCCCGCACAGTTTCCCACGGCGTCCCTCAGGGCTCTGTCCTCGGTCCCCTTCTTTTCACCCTTTACACGCTCCCTCTGGGCGACGTCATCCGCAAACATGGGGTAAATTTCCACATGTATGCGGATGACACCCAGTTGTACCTTTCTGCCTCAACCCCCAGACGATCGATGTTCTGACAGCATGTCTGTCTGACATCGAGTCGTGGACGAGGGACAACTTTTTGCAATTGAACGTGAGTAAGACCGAGGCCCTCCTGATTGGCTCAAGCCAGCGCCTCCTCACATCGGGCGCTGCCAGCCTCAACATCCAAGGCTACACTCTCCACCTCACAAAGCCAATCAGGAACCTCGGCATCATGTTCGATCAAAAACTTTCCTTCCTCCCCCACATCCGCGCCTTGACCGGCACCGCTTATTTCCACCTGCGCAACATTGCCAGGCTCCGCAACTATCTTACCCCCCGCGCTGCCGAAACACTTGTGCACACGTACATCACCTCACGGCTGGACTACGGAAATTCTCTCCTAATCGGCCTCCCCAGTTCCTCCATTCATAGGCTGCAGGCCATCCAAAACTCTGCAGCCCATGTACTATCCCGCACCCGCCTCCGTGACCACATAACCCCCACCCTCGCCCTTCTCCACTGGCTCCCCATCCTCCAGAGGATCGAGTTTAAGATCCTCGTCCTCACCTACAAGGCCTTACACGGCCTTGCCCCATCCTACCTAACCGATCTACTCTCCCCCTACACGCCCACCCGGACCCTCCGTTCACCAGGACTTGGTCTGCTCCAAGCCCCCCGCCTGAACCGCCACACCATCGGAGGCCGGGCCTTCAGTTTCTCCGCTCCCACCCTATGGAATGCCATCCCTCAATCCCTCCGTTTCGCCTCTTCCCTTTCCTCTTTCAAGGCCGGTTTGAAGACTTTCCTCTTCGATTGTGCCTTTTGTTCCACCCCGAACTCTTTTACCTCCCCTTCGTGTTTCACCCCTTCCCAAACACTCCCCTCCCAGCTCGGGTCACACGCCTCCTGCTCAGCGCCTTGGGACGTCCTCCCGACGTGAAAGGCGCTCTATAAATGTAAATTGTTGTTGTTGTTGTTGTTGTTTTGTCCATTGTCTGCGAAACACCTTTTAATTTCTACCTCCTTCAATGAACAATAATTAAGGAGCAACTCCTCAAAGCTTTTCTCTCCCAGGTGTGACTATAATATAACAATCCTCGCCTCTGATATATACAGTAGTGTTTTATCATGTCGTCAAGACTTCTCAAAGTGCTTCAAAGGATTTTACTTGCCCTCCACACCCTTCCCCACCCCCCTCTCCCCACCCCCACCACGGCCTCCCTTTGGGCATGTGTGAGGTGAGTCTGTGAATTACTTTGCTGATAGGAACCTTACATGTTGAGTGAATGGAGGTGCTGTTGATATGCCTGAGGTGGATTGACGAGCAATGTCAAGCACTGAGTGACAACATGTGCTCATATAGTGTTAGTCACACAGGTAACCCCGGCTGGAACATGACGGAATAAGATGAATTCTAGGAAAGGTGAATGTTGTTCCACGGGGATGACATCCCCACGTTGACAGTAGTAAGATGGATGAGCTGCCTTGTCTCGTTGGTTTGGAATTTTTTAGGTTAATTTGGATGTAGAAGGGATAAAACTCCAGATTTCCTTGAGAATTCCAATGGAGATCACAGGGTACATAAGATCTGGAATATTAATAATAATAATAATCCATGTATTTGATACAGCACTTTTCACATCTTATCGACGTCTCAAAGCGCTTCACAGAACATACTGTAAAGTGAATTGACTGTATATTTATGGGTGAGACACAGCAGCCAATTGCGCACAGCAGCGTACCCCACAAACAGTCGTGGATTGTAATGACCAATTTTTATCATTGTATTTTTTTTGAAGGATTATTATCAGGTGTGTGGTGTAAGGAAACTTGCCCAAGGTTTCTCCATGATTTGCCGGGATTCGAACACAGGTCTCAGGCTTGTAAAGCGAGTTCTCTAACTGCAAACTGAGCTACAGGAGCTCTACAGATACTCTTTTGTATTGCCAAATAAGGAGTCCCGTGGCGTATTGGTTAGAAACCTGACTGTTACTTGATTGGCGGATCACTTTCTGGGTATAATGATCTCTTCAAAATAAGTAAATAATAATATTTCGGTCACTCAATTCACGTCGGTTTGTGGGACTCTGCTGTGCACAAATGACTGCCCACAAAATACACTTCCAATTCACTTCTTTAGTAGCACTATATTTTACGGAGTGATTCGAGACGTCTCAATGACGTGACAGGTAGCACACAAATGCAAGGATTATTATTACTGTACTATAAAGAGCTCCAAGCCTGACTCTATCTTGTCTCAAAATTGAATGGGAATGGTTTAAACTGTGGAATAATTGCCGTATTATGGATTAGAATCATAGAATCATAGAATCATAGAATTTTACGGCACAAAAGGAGGCCATTCGGCCCATCTAGTCTGTGCCGGCTCTTTGAAAAGAGCGATTCAATCCCACTGCCCTGCCCGCTCCCCATAGCCTAATAGACCCGTTCTTCCTAAATAAAGATCTAATTCCCTTTTAAAAGTTGTTATCGAATCAGCCTCCACCACCTTTTCAGGCAATGCATTCCAGATTCGAACAACTCGCTGAGTGAAAAAATTTCTCCTCAGCTCCCCTCTACTGCGCCTTGAAACTATTTTAAATCTGTGACCACGAGTCACAGATTCACCCACGAGTGGAAATAGTTTTTCGCTATTTGCCCTGTCGAAACCCCTCATGATCTTATAAACCTCTATTAGGTCTCCCCTCAATCTTCTCTGCTCCAGAGAGAATAACCCTAGCCTATCTAGCCTCTCCTCATAGCTGAAGTCCCTCAATCCTGGCACCATCCTAGTAAATCTTCGTTGTACCCTTTCCAATGCCTTCACATCCTTTCTGTAGTGTGGTGACCAGAATTGAACACAGTATTCCAGCTGAGGCCTCACCAAAGTCCTATAGAGGTTAGTCAGCACTTCCTGACTTTTGTACTCTATACCCCTATTTATAAAGCCTAGTATCCCATATGCCTTCTTAACAGCCTTGTCTACCTGTCCTGCCACCTTCAACGAGTCACTAACACAAATCCCCAGGTCTCTCTGTTCCTTCACACCATTTAAAATTGTACTATCTAGCCTATATTGCCTCCCTTCATTTCTTCTCCCAAAATGCATCACCTCACACTTCTCTGCATTAAACCTCATCTGCCATGT
This sequence comes from Hydrolagus colliei, assembly GCA_035084275.1. Taxonomy (NCBI): domain Eukaryota; kingdom Metazoa; phylum Chordata; class Chondrichthyes; order Chimaeriformes; family Chimaeridae; genus Hydrolagus; species Hydrolagus colliei. The sequence continues at coordinate 6,640,466 of CM068765.1, read as the reverse complement.
GTCTGCCCACTTTACCAATTTGTCTATATCCTCTTGCAGATGGCTACTATCCTCCTCACTGTTTACTATTCTCCCTAACTTAGTGTCATCTGCAAACTTGGAAACTGTACTCCGTACACCCAAGTCCAGATCATTGATGTAGATTACAAACAGCAATGGTCCCAAAACCGATCCCTGTGGCACACCACTGCTCACTTCCCTCCAATCTGAAAAACAGCCGCTCACTACAACTCTCTGCTTTCTGTCTCGCAGCCAGTTGTGGATCCACGCTGCCACTGTCCCTTTTACGCCATGGGCCTTTAATTTCATAATAAGTCTCTCATAATAAGATTGTTTGACTATTTCAGCCTTTTTGGGATTCCTTTTGCTGAGAACTGGGAAACTCGGCTATTAAATTTTCGAACGGTTTGGAGAACCTTAAATTTGAAGGCAAAGTGGTGATATGCTTTTGTCGTTGTTGTCGATGTTGTTGCCGTTGTCTCACGGGCAGAGTAGACTAGAACCACAGACCATGGAACCTAAACGAATGTTGCTAAAATCTAACAACATCCCTTAAACAACAACAACATCAAAATTACATTTATAGAGCGTCCTTCACATCTGGATAATAATAATCCTTGAATTTGAAACAGCGCTTTTCACGTCTTCTAGACGTCTCAAAGAGCTTCACTGGAATATACTGTATAAAGTGAATTGACTGTATATTTGTGGGCGTAACGCGGCAGCCAATTGCGCACAGCAGCGTCCCCACAAACAGCCGCGGATTGAAATGACCAATTTTTTTTATTATTGTTTTTTTTTTTTAGAGGGATCGTTATTAGGCGTGTCGAGTAAGGAATCTTGCCCAAGACTGTCCCAAAGGCTGCATTCACTTCGGACAAATGTCCTCCAGCCCTCAGCTGTTTGTCAGGCGTCACCAAAACCTTTTCAGTGCTTTGCTGATTTATAGCCTGATTTATAGCCTTGATGACAGTGTCAAGCAAAGTAAAGTAAGGCATGGCAGCTCCCAATGATACGTCACTCTGTGCTCTGTGCAGGTTGAGGCAGGACCCCCTGTTCCGCAGAGCGGATGGAAACCCAGAGGGCTCGTGCCTCACCTCCAGGGTTTTGAGGTAGACCGTGATGCAATGGATTTCTTCCTTGTTGTAAGCTGTGTTTCCCCAGCAAACAACAAGCTGATTGAGTTCCAGTCACGCACAGAACAGTTGGCGGAGTCAACGCACACTCACAGTCAACTCATATTCCAGTGAATATGCTTCAGTGGGGTGTTCAGCGGGATAATTGGGTTGTGTAACATAGCTTTTCTGACATGATAATCCAAGACCTCCTGTTAAGTCTTTCTCCCTAAAATAATCCTTCCATTTGATACAGCGCCTTGTCCCATCTTCAAGACGTCTCAAAGCGCTTCGCAAGGCTATACTGTAAAGTGAATTGACTGTATATTTTTGTGGGCGAAATCCCTGCTTGGATTTGAGCTCAGAACTTTGGATTTGGATCTGGGTTGGCTCGTTAGCTCTCAGAAGCGCCAATTGTTAGGTAAACAGAGGCATGTGTGTGTGGCATAAGGAAACTCGCCCAGTGTTTCACTTTGCCCAGGAATTGACCCCAGATCCTCGCTTGCGAGACGAGCGCTCTAACCACTAAGCTGCAGGACTCCAAAGTTTGTGTCTGTTCCAGAAACTAACACATTAAGATAATGGCTTTGCTGCTTCGCACATGATGCAATCGCAGGCAGGGGTAGAGAGCTTGTGAAAGTGCAAGCTGATGCGTTCACCTAATGGTTTCCCAGGCGAAGCGAAACCTTAGGCAAGTTTCCTTACTTTTCACCCACAAAATACACAGTCACTCCACTCTACAGTGTATTCTGTGACGCAAACAGGGTCAAAACTGAGAGGAGTTTTGACCCTGTTTACCCCGGTCATCAAACCTTCAGATGTCCATCACCCACAGATGCCATGTTGACTTGCCATTACACGTGACCGTATATTCCGTGAAGCGATTTCAGCCATCTCAACGACTTGGTAAGGCGCTATATGAAATGCAAGGATTATTATTACTGTTGGCATTTCTAACATAAAAATCTAAGAGCCGCTAAGTGAAAGGATTTGTATATCTTGTGGGCGAATTGCGGCAGCCAATTGCTCACAGCGGTGTCCCACAAACAGTCGCGGATCGAGTGGCCAAATTATTTTAATTTTATTATAATCACAGAAAGTTGCCAGGAACACGCAGCAGGTCAGGTAGCATCTATGGAGAGAGGAACAACAACAACTAAATTACATTTGTATAATGCCTTTCCTGGCATGGGGACGTCACAAGCAAATTAGTTAACATTTCAGGTCAATGACCTATCGTCAGGACTGACAAAATAGTTCTGTGTTTATACCAGATTTCCAGCCGCTGTAGTATCTTGCCTATCGATTATTATTTTGTTGTTGTTGAAGAGATTATTGCCTCCGGAAAGCAATCCGCCAATCCACTAAACAAACATGTTCCTGCTTACACCTAGATAAACAGAGGCGTGGGAGTAAGGAAACTTACCTCAGATTTGGCCCTGCCCTGGAATCGAACCCGGGTCCTCTCGTTTGTGACGTGAGTGCACTAACTAATCCTGTGGTCAAGTTAATTAAGTTACATATAAGGTCCTAGCAAGACCCTCTGTGGTTTACAGAGGATCTTGCTAGGACTCATTGAGCAATTGGCCTTATGGATCCAACTGGTGATGCAAATTTTATTTGAACGTGCTAAAGAGTAGCTTTATTGAGAGGATGAATTGGTTTGGCTGCTTTGGAGGCCATGAGAAGCTGCCGGGAGCACATGCCACATAACCGTAGAAATGTGGGTTGCAAATTCAGGACATCATACACATTATGGGAGCTCTGGAGAGGGTGTTGGGGAGCTCAGGGTCTGGGTTAAGATCCGACAGAGGATTGAAATAAAGGTCAACCGATAGCTAACCTTAAAATAATAATAATAATGATAATCCTTGCATTCGATATAGTGGTATATCTTGCTCTTGAGCTATCTTCAAGTGCCTTACAGAACATACTGTAAATGTGGATTGACTGTGTATTTTGTAGGCGAAACGCAGCAGCCGATTGTGCGCAGCAGTGTTCCACAAACAGTCATCGATTGAGTGACAATTTTTTCCCATAATTTTTTTGATGGAGGGATTATTCCATGCCCGGAAAGCGATCCGGTAATCGTCTTACAACAGAGCGCCTACTTACTTTTGGTGAACAAGGAAACGTGGCTGAGTTTTCACCCTCCTTGGAAGTCAATCCATGGTCCTCTTGCTTGTGAGGCGAGCGCTTTAAGCGATACCCTGCAGGACTAAGGTGAAACTGAAATCATTCAGGTATTCTGGAAGAGAGCGAGAGAGAGAGAGACAAACCTCAAAAAGTCTCTTCCCAGAGCAGTGAGTCAAGCAATTACAGCTGTTGAAATCACATTCCCAGAAAACAATTTAAATGAGATAATTTGCCAATTAGGCCTTTATTGAATGATTAGAGAAGATGCGGTATAACCAGTACAAGTCAAAAGATTGACTCATTTCTTCTTCCCTGGGTGGTGTCTCAGATATATTCCAAAGCTCTGGGTTGTAAGTTAACAGCAGACCATGCTGTTTGGAGTAGACATAAGCTCTTGCAATTACCGTCTTATAATTAATCCTTTCATTTGACACAGTATCAATGGAGTCCTGTAGCTCAATGGTTAGAGGGAGACATGGGTTCAAATTCAGGCAGAACGAAACCTCGGGCAAGTTTTCTTACTCCACACGCCTGATAATAATCCATCCCCAAAAAGCAATGATAAATTGGTAATTTCAATCCACGACTGTTTATAGGACGGTGCGCAATTGGCGTTTCACCCACACACATGCATTCGATTCACTTTACAGTACATTCTGTGACGTGCTTTGAGACGTCTAGAAGAAGACATGAAGGGCGCTATATCAAATGCGAGGATTAGTATTATTAATGACTTCGAGCCTCAGCAGTGTTTATTCTCACATTCTAAGGCTGACGTTTTAAAGTTCGGTTGCCGATAGTCCTGGAAAAGCAAAGGGGGTTTCTCTCTCAACAGCCCATCCCACCCCATCCCACCCACCAGATTAAAGTCGTGGGATGATCTGTGCTGATTAGTTGTGTTAGCCCACGCGAGTCGACAATTCACTGCACTTTACAGTAAACTCGGTGAAGTTAATTGAGATGCCCCCTCCGGCATGATTATTGCACGGATTATTGCTGTTACCGGGCGAGGATTAAAAAAAATCACAACTGATTCGACATTTGGGGTTTAGTTGCTTCCAGGTGCAACACAGCAAGAGACTTGACCTGTTTCTCCTGCTTACGGGGAAACTACCTGTGTAACTGAGTACACTGGAACCAAGGGCTAAACCTTGGCCAGGTTTCCTTACACCGCCCCTGTTTACCTAGAAGTCGATAGGAACCCGGTTGTTACTCAATTTGGGGATAATAATCATAATAATAATCCTTGCATTTGATGTAGCACTTTTTACGTCTTCTAGACGTCTCAAAGCGCTTCACAGAAATATACTGCAAAGTGAATTGACTGTGTAATTTGCAGGTGAAACGTTTGTAGGTGAGTTAATTGCGCACAGCAGCGTCCCCACAAACAGTTGTGGGTTGAAATGACAATTTTTTGGGGGGAAGGATTATTATTATTCATAATATTATTGTTATTAATAATATTATTATTATTATTAGCGATCGTAGCGCTGGGGTAATAACACCTTAAACTAATTATAACAATTTGGTCAATTACACAGTCAATTCACTCTACAGTATATTGTGTGAAAGGCTTTGAGACGTCTCGAAGGCTTGATAAGGCGCTATATCACAAGCAAGGATTATTCCGCCTCGTCCCCTCCCTGGCCTCCTTCAAGTCCCTCCTCAAGACTCTCCTCTTCGATGGTCCCATTGGCAACTCCTAATCCCCCCCCCCTTCCCTCCCCACCACTGCCCCCAGCTCGGGTCTGACACAGTGACTGTCCAGAGCCTTGGGACGTCCTCCTGACATGAAAGATGCTGTACAAGTGTAATTTTATTGTTGTTGTTGTTGTTGTTGTTGGTGCCAATGCCTGGGTAGGTCTCCTTCATGACGCAAGATGTCTACTGGTGAGAGTCAGGTGGCTCCTGATCGTGGCTATTCACAGTGATGTCCATGTCACATGTCCCATGTCCTCATCAAGAATAATAATAATAATCCTTGCATTTGCTGTCGCGCGTTATCACATCGTCGAGATGCTTCAAAGCTCTTCACAGTAAAATGCAGTGACTTGTGCATTTTTTCACACAGAGCAGGAAATCCAAATCCCCAGCAATGGAGAGACCATCTCAAGTATTTTTGACAGATTTTTTGACACGTCATTTTGTGTGCCAACAGAGCATGAGGCCAATTTCATCTGGGTGACTGTTGGCCAGGACATGTCTTCCAAATAGTGTGATGGGACCTACTACCCGACTACGCAAATGCCTTCCTCTCGCTAGTCTCCCCTGCTCCACTGTTCACAAAATTAAACGAATCCAAAACTCTGCCGCCCAACCTTCTCACCTGCACTAAACTCCCATAGCTCCACTACCCCGGTCCTAGTCAAACTCCAGCCACACACCACAAAGCTGTGGAACTCTCCCCCTCATTGCCTTTCGCCTTGTCCCCTCTCTCACCATTTTCAAGGTTGCGGCTCGAAGACCTTCCTCGTCGACCGTGCCAATGGTTACCTTCCTCTTCCCTATGGCTCAGCAGCAGGCTCTGCCAGCAGGCTCTGCCTCCGTGACGCAGTCCAGCATAAAGGACGCAGTATAAACACAAGGTGTATAAAAACAAACAAGTTATATAAAAACATCACATCCAGGCTCGACTACGCCAATGCCTTGCTTGTCAGCCTTCCCATTTCCTCCCTCCATAGGCTGCAGATCATCCAGAACTCTACAGTCTGTGTCCTCTACCGCTCCAAGCTCAGCGATCCCATCTCCCCCATTCTCGCCCGATTCCATTGGCTCCCCATCACCCAGAAGATTCAATTCAAGATCGTGGTCCTCGCCTTCAAATCCCTCCATGCCCTCAACCCACCTTACCTTTGTGACCTCCTAACCCCCTACCAACCTGCCTATTCCCTGTGTTCAGTGGGCTCCGGACTGCTTCATGTCTCCCGACCCACCCGCTCCACTGTCGGCGGGCGAGCCCTCAGCCACTCTGCTCCTAACCACTCTGGAACTCCATCCCGCTCCGTCCCTCCGTCTTGCCCTCCTCCCTGACCTCCTTCAAGTGCCGCCTCAAAACCCTCCTCTTCGACGGTCCCATTGGTCACCCCAAATCCGACCCCCCCCCCCCCCCCCAACTTTCCCTGATCCCAACCCCAGCCTCGGGGTCTGAAATACTGACTGTCCAGCGCCGTGGGACATCCTCCCGATGAGCAATAAAAATGTTATTTGTTATTTTGTTGTTGATCTTTTTGTTGTTTATTGTCCACCTGAATAGGCCGACAAGCCTGCAATCTTCTCTGTCAACGCAGAGCCCACCGCCACACAGCTGCTAGCCTGAGAAATATTGCTGAAAGTTATCTGCACAATTATAATTTGGCAAACTTCTCTCAACAACAACAACAACAAATTGCACTTATAGAGCGACTTTCACGTCGGGAGGACGTCCCAAGGCGCTGCACAGGAGACGTGTGACCCGAGCTGGGAGGGGAGTGTACGGGAGGGGGTAAAAAACGTAGGGGAGGTCGAAGAATTAGGGGGGGAACAGAAGGCACGGTCGAAAAGGAAGGTCTTCAAACGAGCCTTGAAAGAGGAAAGGGAGGAAACAAGGCGGAGGGATTGGGGATGGATTTCCAAAGGGTGGGAGCGGAAAAATTGAAGGCCCGGCCTCCGATGATGGGGCGGTTCGGTCGGGGGGCTTGGAGCAGGCCAAGTCCTGCTGAATGGAGGGTCCGGGTGGGCTTGTAGGGGGGAGAGTAGGTCGGAAAGCTAGGGCGGGGCAAGGCCGTGTAAGGCCTTGAAGGTGAGGACTCTCCAAGTACAGCCTTGTTTTTTAGATTCTGTAGCTAGTTAAAAGAAGGATTTACGTTTAATATGTGGGTGACTCACCTATCAATGTCACCTGCCATCAAATGCGATCATCTTGGCTATTACAGTGGCGGTGTGAAATGAGTAAAGTACATGGAGAAAACAAGAGCACATAGATCCATCTATGGTGGTGGATGATACAATTAAATATCAGAACTAAACTCGTTGGTGTTTTTGGTGGGGGGGGGGGGGGGGGGGTTGGGGGGGAACAATAGCTGGGAGAGTCTTGTGGAAGAATGAGGTCAACGTCATGTAAATCTCTCTTGGGAAACTTTTATCGTCCCAGATCTCACCGAAGGCTTTGGAGATATGCCAGTCAGAGAAGCGTTTGCTGAAGATTTGCAGGATGAAAGAAAGAGTTTCATGTTATAGAATGCCACAGAATGTTCGGAACAAAATGTCCTCCACAATCCCACCTGCACCATTCTTTCCTCATTTCCACTCTCTTCCTCCTCCTCCTCCTCCTCCTCCTCCTCTTCCCTCCCCTCTCCCTCTTCTTTCTTCCTTCACTCTCTCCTCCTATCTCAATTCTCGTTTCGCCCACAAATATACAGTCAATTCACTTTACAGTATATTCAGTGAAGCGCTTTGAGAAGTCGATAAAATGTGAAAATCGCTATATGAAATGCAAGGATATTATTACTGTCTCTTTCACTCTCTCTTTCTCTCTCTCTCTCTCTGGAAGGCGCTAGACAAATGTAATTTTGTTGTGGTTGTTGAGGTTCAATGATCAGTCAGCCATCACCTCTGCAGGGCAATGCTGATGACAACACAGCCCAGCTTGGCTCGTGGGCAGGACCTGGAAGGGTAGGCCAGTCACTTGGGGCAGGGAATCCTCCCACTCAACAACAACAACGACAACTAAGTTACCTTTACTTTCGCATCGGGCGGACTCCCCAAGGTGCTGAACAGTCAGGTCGGGACCCGAGCAAGGGAGAGGGGCAGGGTAGGAGGGAAGGGAGGGAGAGAGTTAGGATGGGAGGGAGAGAGTTGGGAGGGCAGCAGAAGGCACGGACGAACAGGACGGTCTTGAGACCGGCCTTGAACAAGGTGAGGGAGCGAGGGGAAGGGACTGTGGGATGGAGTTCCAGAGTGTGGGGGCAGAGAGATTGAATGCATGGAATTCTCTGCTTGGTTTGGAGACACTTGTCTTCCCACATGTGTCAGACATCCGGCTGTTCCCTGACCACACTACGCACCCACCCACCCACCCACCCCCCTCCAAAAAAATCTCTCAGGTTAGCCCGAGCGTAGCCATGTTTCACCCACAAACATACAGTCAATTCACTTTACAGTGAATTGTGAAACCGTTCGAGACGTCGATAAGTTGTGAAAGGCGCTGCGTCACATGCAAGGATTATTGCTATTACTATTATTATTACCTCTCTGTAGGTGGAAGAATCTGACGAACATTCTGATTGCCATTTGCTCTGGGGGAAGGGAGTGTTCCAACTTCAAAACCGCTCCTCACATAGCCAACACCTTCTCATCTTACATTCCTCGTTCTATGTAATTAGTTTGGTTCTCATAAGGCTTTTTTCTCCCTCTCTCCGTAAAGAGTCCAAACTTTCTTTCCTCCCTCCTCTCCTTGTCACTGAGATATGTTTTTACAGTAGCCGAACAGCTACCAGTACCTCAACTTAGTAGTGACCTGTGATTCTTCATCAGTGAGCGGCAGAAAATATTGAACTCATAATTGGGATTGACGTCGAAGTTAAACTGTCTTTACCCAACACACGCGCACGCACGCGCACATACACACACACACAGGATGTTCCAAAATACATGCATGGACTCATGCACACACTCAACAGATACGGACATACACTTTCCAGCAACGAAACACAACTCAATTACCAATCAGGAAACATGTCAACCCATCAATTGAATGTGGACGGATGTGGCAATGTTTAACAAGCGTTGTGAAGACTATTCAACAATGGCTCGACAAAATACCTGTTGAACAAAATATAGATCTCTTGCAAAAAAATGAGCCATTTTTGGCAGCTCAAATATATTAAGCAAAGGACCATTGGTGCGTATGTAATGTGACAGTATCATTGGCTGGTCGTCACGGAAAACAATCAATCAATTAATCAAAATTACATTTATAGAGCGCCTTTCACGACGGGAGGACATCCCAAGGCGCTGAACGGGCGGCGGGGGATGGGGGGTGGTGGGGTGGTCGGGGTAGGGGGAAGTAGAGTAGGAAAATTGACTGTATATTTGTGGGCCAAACACGGCAGCCAAATTGTGCACAACAGTGTCCCACAGACAGTCGTGAAAGTGAGGTTGGGGAGAAAGAGGGAAAGAGGGTAAAGCGAGGGAAGGCGAGAGGTCGGGGTAGGGGGAAGGAGAGCAGGAAAACCTGTATTTGTGGGCGAAACAAAATGAGAAACTATCTCTACGGAGTGATTTAAACTGAAATAACATAATAATAATTATAATAATCCTTAGACCATGTGGTCAATTCTCAAAGCGCTTCATAGGAATCACCATTAAAGTGGAGGGACTGTATTTTGCAGGCGAACTCAGCAGCCAATTTGTGCTCACAGCAATGTCCCACAGATAGCCCTGAAGTGAATAACCTGATTTTATTTGGGGGATTGTTGCTACTTTCCAGTGAGTAAGAGATATGCTGTAGAAAAGCTGCAGGACTTGTGGAGTCCTGTATAGCTCAGTGGTTAGAGCACTAGCGTTACAAGCGAGAGACCTGGGTTCCATTCCAGGCACGGTGAAACCTTGGGCAAGTTTCCTGACTTCACACGTCTAATAATAAACAATAATAAATTCATTATTTCAATCCATGACTGTTTGTGGGGGACGCTGCTGTGCGCAACTGGCTGCCGCGATTCGCCCACAAATATACAGTCGATTCACTTTACAGTATGTTCTGGTGAAGTGCTTTGAGACGTCTGGAAGACGCGAGATCAAAATGCAAGGACTATTTTTATTGCCTGTTTGTCGCGTGTGACAATACTGTTGTTAACATGAAATAATCAGAGGGAACAGATATCACTGTTGACCTACAAACTCTGCCGGAAGAGAGAAGGAAGTCTCTTCCCCTGTGTCCTGGCCAGCAGAATTGCTGGCCAGGACACAGGGGAATCAATCATTCACCTCGCGTTTGCTTGTGGGGGACATTGCTAGACGTGAAACGAACATCACGTTTGCTTATAAAAAAAGGCACCAAACTAGACAGTGAAGGAGGCTCTTCACGACTTTATGCGTTTGTATTTTTGTCAGCTTCACACACACAGAAACTGATCTCCGTGATTAACGGTATCCAAACCAAGCCAGGATTGCCATTCATACGGAAATCTCAGAGATAGATTGTTGGAATGGTGTGTATACTCTCTCTCTCTCTCTCTCTGGAGTCAGACACATCCTGATTACCTAATTCAGGAAAGTGTTAGGAGACTCACGTTGGCCAGAGCCAAAGCTTGGGGACCCCAGAATGTCTATTTTGGTAACTGCTGGAGTCTAAGCAGCTAAAACCACATAGCTTTGATATCGCTGTCTGGCTAAGCTTTCCCACTGCTTCTCCAGCTAGGACCACCCAACCCGGTTAGGGCTTTGGCTGTAGGAGCTGAGATGGAGGAATCCCTGCCCTTCCAGGTCCTGTGCCGATGAGCCATTTGACAATGCTGTCATCAGCAATGAGAGCCCTGGTCTCCTGTGGACCTGCGATTTACTTTGCGATTTGGTAATGGCCACACAGTAACGGGAGGACCTCTCAATCCTGTCCCCAGTTGACGGTTAGGAAGGATAATCCAGGACACGGAGGTCGGGGAAGATGCCAGGGTTACCAAAGTGAGAGGTGGTGGTAGCATTTGGCGGCATAATTGCTGATGTGAAGGAAGGGGAAAGCGGTTGTACTAGATACTTGAATTGGAAGATTAACTCAGAAGAATGCAATAAATGCAGGGAGTGGTGCTTGCCAACGGGTGTAATTCAGCACAAATTAAAATCTGACATGTTGTCAGCGTTCAACATAAATTAACAAACTTCAAATGGTTACCTGCCCCCCCGCCCCCCCGACTCCCATCCCCTCAAGCATACTCTCTCCACCCCACCCCACCCCACCCCAATCCTCCACTCCTCCACCCACCAAGATTCTCTGTCTTTTCATGTTTTTTTTCAATAAAATCCCTGGTAGCTCTAAATTGAATTTCTCTGAATTCACGTATCAACACGTCGGATATGTTAGATATGGATCGCTACCAATGTGATCAGCCTCACAATTGCCTTTCCACTTTCCAGACCAGGAGTACTGCACTCATCAATGGCAAGCTATGTGGGTCTGGCCTCCTCCTTGTCCCCCGAATCCTCCGCTCCATCCTTGGCGGCCGCGCCTTCAGCCACTATGCTCCGAGGCTCTGGAACTCCCTTCCTCACTCCCTTCGCCTCGCCCCCCCCTCTCTTCCCAGTTTCAGGTCACAGCTGAAAACCTTTCTCTTCGACCGGGCCTTTGGTCACCTTTCTGCCCCTGGCTCAGTCCCGGGATCTGCTATTGTAAAGTGCTCTGGGACGCCGTCCGGCGTGGAGGGCGCTATGTAAATCGAAGTTGTTGTTGTTGTTGTTGCTATGTGGTTAGACTCCAACAATTAACCCAACACACACACTCTGGGGTCCCCAAGCCTTGGCTCCTGCCATCCTACGCTTAATAACCTCTAGAATGATATAAGCAGGATACGTCCCTCCAGGGGGAGAGTTCACATCACATTGGAACAATCTTTCTCTGGAATTTTCGTGTGGAGGTTGGAAGCATGGAATTCTCAGTTTGGTTTGGAATACTCTCAAGCAACAGGGATGTGATTCCGCATGTGTCGGACACCCAGTTGACCCTCTCAAAAGATCAGCCTGGCTCAGTTGGTAGTGCTCTCCCTCTCGCCTTCGAGTAAGAAAGCCGTTGTTTCAAATCGCACGTCAGGGCTTTGACCTCAGTGTAGGCTGATGTTCCTGTACTGTACTGTACTGTACTGTACGGCTGCACGGTCAGAGGTGCTGTCTTTCATATGTGACATGAAATCAAGGGACCCGCTGTGCCTGTGCAGATGAACGTTAACATTGCCGCAGTGCTAGACGCCCTGACCACTAAACCTCCTTGGCTTCAGCTAAACTCAGACTCAAATCGCTGAGAACATCTTTATAGGTGGTCTCTTTGCTCTGGCTCAGCATCGCCCCCTCCTGGTCTAATCACACATTACACACTATAAACTGGTGTCTGTCGATCACATCTGGTCATTAACAACCTGCCGATAATAGTAATAATAATAAGAAGAATCATAACTCGTGCATCTGATATAGCGCCTTATCAAGCCTTCAAGATGCCTCAGAGCGCTTCACAGGATACACTGTAAAGAGAATTGACTGTATATTTTGTGGGCAAACTGCGACAACCAACTGCACACAGCAGCGTCTCCCCCACAAACAGTCGTGGATTGAAGTGACCAATGTTTCTCATGGGTTTAGAATAAGGGCAATCTCAATATGAATTCCCTATGGAAAGATGCCTAGCAAGTCAGTGCTTGATGGACCCTCAGTACTGAATAACTTTGGACAATAACTGTCCTGTAGAGATTATGTGGACCAACATTGAATCAGGTATGAGACAAGAGTACGCACTGTACTGTATTGTACTGTACTGTGTGTGGTGAGGCGGGGGGGGGGGGTCACAGGGCATAAAGTACACATTAGTAACAGTCTCTGTGTATGTATGTCTTAGAGATAGCTTTCCAGCTTGTCTTATCTATTTTTTATGCAGTCGGTTCGTGGAGCTCTTTGATACGTCTCGATGATTTGATAAGACGCTGCATGAAATGCAAGGATTATTATTACTGTATTGTGCATTACTCTGTGTGGATGAAGTTTTATTTGTAGCTCCAATGTGTATCTGGAGGGGGCGCTGCTGTACTGGCATCACTGCACAAAATCACTCGAGAGGATAACAGTCCCGTTGAAACCGGCGTCTTTTTTTCACACGGGTTAAGAGGTTAAAACAGCTCTGTAAAGGAGACAGTGCATTGCGTTTACCCGAGCACAGGTTTGGTTTAGAAAACAAAACACTGGCTTGTGAATTCAATCTCCGTGTTGCTATTTTGCGCAAGGAATGCAAGGATTGTTGAATTTGATTCCTTCACAACAATCCTTGCGTTTGATTCAGGCGCCTTATCGCGGCTTGGAGCGGTCTCAAGGCGCAGCACGGAATAGACCGCAAAGTGAATCGACTGCGCATATCACGTTGCCACCCCTCAAGAGACTCTACACAACACGACAACGATTCGCATTGATGTCGCATCCTTCAGGTGGTGCAGTGACTTGTTACTTATTTATTATTATTATTATTATTACTTATTACTTATTCCACAGTAAACTATTGATCACGCGTAGTGATGCATGGCTTGAACCCACAATCTCCTGGTTCAGGGCAGAGGAGAGAGAGAATGCTACCGACTGAGCCAGGATCACGCATTGTATACAGAGATACAACTCATGGACGGACATTAACAATCCCACACAAAAAAAATCATTATCGTTCATCATTATTTCCTTATTCACATTGTTACGGACGAAAGTAATGAGGGGGAAATTCATTGCACACCAAAGGAGGATACACCCAGAATCACGCTGCCTCCGGTTAAAGGGATAAATCACCTTAACCCTTGCTCGGGTCCCGTCCTGACTGTTCAGCGCCTTGGGACGTCCTCCCGACGTGAAAGGCGCTCTACAAGTGTAATTTTGTTGTTGTTTTTATCCAGGCAGGTCAGGGCGAAACCCTGGGTAAGTTTCCTTACTCCACACGCCGAATAAAAATCCCTCCAAAAAAAAAACACACTATAATAATAAATCGGTTATTTCAATCCGCGACTGTTCATGGGGACACTGCTCTGTGCAAATGGCTGCCGCGTTTCGCCCACAAGTGTCAATTCGCTTTACGGTACAATCTGTGAAGCGCTTTGCGATGTTTAGAAGACGTGTAAAGCGCTATATCAAATGCAAGGATTATTATTATTACACGGACTGACTGAAACAAGCCACTTTCCAACATTCAATTTTCCTATTAGTAATACAATAACAATCCTTGTATTTTGATATAATGCCTTATTGCATGGCAAAGTGAACGGATCGCATCTGTGTGTTTCAAACTGCTCAACACTTGGGAGTGAGTTCGCTTGAAGCTGGAGCAAAACGCCTCACGTTTCCATGTGTGAGATCCCTGCAGCCCCCACCCCCCTTCACCCCCCCCCCCCCCCCCCCCATGTGTGAGGTTACAATAATTGCTCCATCAAAGGCCAACAATGCGCAGCGCAGATGTTATCAGATGCAACGGGAGATAAAAGGTCCTCGCGCCTGACCGGCCGTCCCCACCCAAACGTCACTTGATCCGTTTCCAAATTACGTTTCCAAGAGAATTTCTCAAGTTTCCAACAATCTGCTAGGATCTAATGATGCGATCAGTCATAAATCGCAGTCACGTACACTTGCAAATGCACTCAGTCTGGCTTCCTCCCACCCTCGCCTCTGCCCCAACCCACCATCCTGCCCCTGCCCCAACCCACCATCCTGCCCCTGCCCCAACCCACCATCCTGCCCCTGCCCCAACCTGACCACCCAATAAATTGAGCTCCCCGTTCCCTCGCCTGCAGGTGTCTCAGCCTGGCTCAGTTGGTTACGCTCTCACCTCTGGGTCACCAGGTTGTGGGTTCAAGCCCCCCCACTCCCGTGTCAGTACTTTAACCTTGCACCCTTCAGCGCAGTGTTGGGGTGAGTGCTGTCTTGTCAGAGATGCCGTCCTTCGGATGATTGAGGTGGACATGAAAGATCTCACGCCGTTGTTTGAAAAGAGAAGGGAATTTCTCTCATTGTCCTGGCCTAGAGAAGTTTTGATGACATGATAATAATTATAATAATAATCCTTACATTTGATATAGCGTTTTCCACATCTTATCAACGTCCCAAAGCACTTCACAGAATACACTGTAAAGTGAATTGACTGTATATGTTTGTGGGCGAATCACAGCAGCCAATTGCGCACAGCAGCGTCCCACACACAGTCGTGGATTGAAAATGACCAATTTTATTCTTGTGTTTTTTTGGGCGGATTATTATTAGGCGTGTGGAGTAAGAAACTTGCCCAAGGTTTCGCCCTGACCTGCCTGGATTTGAACACAGGTCTGCCCAGCTTGGTTTCCCCAGCTTGCAAGACAAGTGCTCTAACCACTGAGCCACAGGAGCTGCACAAGGATCGGGCCTCAGTAATTCAAATAATTATTCAGTGGAACAGAGAATGTTTCCTATTCGCGAAAAGTCTACTACCGTCTCCCAAGTTCACCGTTTGTATGAAAAACCCCCCTGATCTTTGCGAGAGAAAAAAGGTGACATGATATTAACACCCAGTCTTTTGGGGAACAATGAGTGAAGTACAGCAATCTGTGTGAGTCTCTGCTGCAATCAAGCCTCCATTCATTAGTGCACGACTTGTAATTACCTTTAGATTTCTGGACTCTCAAACATGTCAATCATCACACTGAGCGTTAAACTCATTCCAGCCAATGCAATCCGTGCGCCGCGCATTAACTGGAACTCAATCAGCGGCTCGTAACGTTTCGTTTCAGCTTCACACAGCGCCTATAACGTCGAAATGCCTTCAAGTGCTTCACAGGGAAAAGTTGTCGAGTGCAGTGACCGTGTATTTGTAGTTAAACGTGTGAACAAACAGCAATGAAATGTTTGATTGATGGATGGATGGATCGATCAGGGGAGGTTGTGGACCTGCAACAGAGAGGAACTCTCTTTTGTCCGAACAATTTTTCGCAATCCTCCGCCTTCGTAAATTTTAAGCCAGGATGTTCTGGCCAAATAATTCTCCTTTGAACTCACGCATTGCTCAAAAGAAACCCCTCTTTGAAGGGGTTAACTCAATCCACGACTGTTTGTGGGGACACTGCAGTTGGCTGCTACGTTTCGCCCACAAGTATACTGTCAATTCGCTTTACTTTCTGTGAAGCGCTTCGAGATGCCTTAACGCAAATGCCTTATCAAATGCAAGGATTATTATCAACAACAACAAAATTACATTTGTAGAGCGCCTTTCACGTCAGGAGGACGTCCCAAGGCGCTCAACAGTCCGGGGTCGGGACCCGAACATGGGGGTGGGGCAGGGTAGGGAGGGAGGGGAGGGGTGGGAGAGAGGTGGGAGGGCGGCAGAAGGCACGATCGAAGAGGAGGGTCTTGAAACCAGCCTTGAAGGAGGCAAGGGAGGAAGCGAGCCGAAAGGCCTGTGGGATGGAGTTCCGGAGTGTGGGGGCAGAGAGGCTGAAAGCCCGGCCACCGATGGTAGGGCGGGGGACGTGGAGCAGACCAGAACTCGCTGAACGGAGGGTACAGAGCTCGCTCATCATTAATAGGCACTACCCCGCAGTTCGTTTGTCTAAAAATACTTATGGATTGTAAATAGGAATAACAAGGCATTACACAACCAGAACCAGGAACACAGACGTTTTGCCCCTGGGACTCAGCTCACAATCCAGCCAAAAATGATTGGATCAAAGTCTCTTTTCTTTCTGCTGGATGAGAGCATCCTAAATTAAGAGTGCAAGTCCACAGGACAAGGCCGCCTATAATTCACTGCTAATTGTCAGCGAGTTGGCAGCTTCCCTCTCTCTCTCCTCCGAGGGCCGTCCCCACGGCTTTGCGTGGAAATGGAAACTGGTGCTGCCTCTCCGACACAGCCCTGCATTACATCACCCGGCTGGAGCCTAACCCCAGAGCCTAACCCGCTCGGCTTCCCCGGTCTACCAAGATCTTCCTTTTCCACCATACCTTCAGCCATTTACTCTCTTCTTACACCCACCCACCCCAACCCTCTGGCCCCCGCATCCCCCCACACCACCCCCCTCACCACCCACACCCTCTACCTCTGTCGTATCCCAACTCGCAGGTCGGTGCTCAACCCTCATTGTCCAGCGCTTTGGGATGTCAAAACCTCTGTGTAAGTGCAATTTGTTGTTGTTGTTGTTGTCGTCGCTAACATGATTGGGGTGGGGGGGGGGGGGTGCGTTCGATGCCGCAAAAGGACCTTTCTCCAGAATCCACCGTGTTTTTAATGCACAGTGAACGCCTGATAATTCGACCCTGTCTTAACTTGTTACCATCAGGTTCGTCATCGTGTTGTCAATATCCCGACTGCATCTATTTATGTGTCGATACACACACACACACACACACCTAACCCCTCCTGATAACTCGTCACTGAGCGCCTTTCTCCTCGGAGTATCGGGTTATCAGGAGTTTACTGCTTGTAAACTAACAACAGCAACAAAATTACGCTTTTCACATCAGGAGGACGTCCCAAGGCGCTGGAATAAACAAAGAAAGGTTTTTAAGAACAGTTTACACAGATTTGCTCCAGGCGATTCTATTCAAAAAACCAATCGGAGAGAAATGGTTGATTGGTAAAATTGTGGGGGAAATTCTTGAATCCGCTCTTAAGCTCAGGTCCAAATCTCCAACTGTCCAGCGCCTTGGGACGTCCTCCCGACGTGAAACGTGCAATACACATGTCATTTTCTATTGTACTGCATTAAATTGGAAGTGTAAAAATGAAGTCTTAAAATGAAAACAAATCATGTTACAAAGGTTGAATTAAAGTAATTCCACAATATCTCTGCCCACCAGCCTCCCCACCCCACCCCACCCCACCCATCCACCCCCACCACACACATACAGTCACTCATATGCAATATTTTTAAGACACCAATGGTCTCGCAGGCTGAGACTGGGTGGAATTTGAGGCCTCATTTTGGGGGGGTTACATAAAACTGCTGTATTTTGACAGTAGAGTACCAAAGCTGCCGTACGACAAAGCCATTGTTTTTGCTGATCCAAGCCATAAATCTCGGAGGTGCCAAGCTTTCTCTGTGACTATATTTGCAGCCAGGATACAGTTGGCCCCTTCTTATTCCTGCTGATTGCACGCCCGGCGTGATCTTTTGGGGAAATAATATCTCAGCTCTTAACAGGAAGGGAGTTAACAGAAGGAAATAGAGAGGATCAATAAAAAAAAATCTTTTTTGTCATAGAGACCATTCGCACTGTGTGACTCCTCCATTGTTATACTTAAACTGTCAGACTTCAGAGGCAAAAGTGTTTCCCTTGCAATAAATCTTGCGCTGGCCTCTTCGCTTTCTTCCCGCTGTCACAAGGTGTTTAACCCAGTTGTTTTCAAAGGAAGACAGAATGGAAACGTCCGTACGTAAATGGTCCCCTGAGATGTAGGTGTCCCAACAGGTCAAATGCTCTGTCACATTAACCCATCAAAAGCTGTGGAGATATAAAGCGTGGACTTCCGAGGCGTAGTGGTTAGAGCACTCGTCTCGCAAGCGAGAGGACCCGGGTTCGATTCCCGGCTGGGAAGAACTTATGCAAGTTTCCTTGCTCCTCTGTTTACCTAGCGGTAAGTAGCAACCCGTTTGTTAGTTGATTAGCGGATCGCTTTCTGGGGGTAATAATCTCCCTCCCCCCAAAATGTTCTCACTCAATCCATGACTGTTTGTGGGACACGACAATTGGCCGCCCCAATTCTTCCACAGAAAATACAGTCACTCTACTGTGAAGCGCTTTCAGACGCCTCAACAAAGCGACGAGGTGCTATATCAAATGCAAGGATTGATATTTGGTTGTGACAATGTGGGAATCAAAAGATGAAAGATGTTTAAAAGGGAGGTTAGAGTGATGGATGGATGGATGGATGGATGGGTGGGTGGGTGGAGGGAGGGAGGGAGGGAGGGATGAAATGTTTCTCATTGCTACACCTGCCCACAGAATGAAGGGACATGGATATAACTCTGAGAAGCTGCACGACTAAGGGGGATTCCCCTCTCTGTGATCAGTAACCCGTACAGTGCTGGGGGAACATTGAGCTTTCTGGAGCATTAGATTTTTGGGTACCTTAAATTGACCGATGGGAGACAGGAACTGAGGCTCTGAATAGAATCTAAGAGCTGGCTTACCATTGAGCAATGTCTAGTATAATAATTGGTGAACTTGATAGCTCTTCTGGCTTGGCGTAGTGAATGTGCAACCCAAGAGAGATAGGAGGCTTGTGAACCAAGTCAGTTGGATCCAACTAACTATAGCAATGGTTTGGCAAATGTAACCTCTTGATCAGCTGTCACAGATAAGACAAACAGGGAACATTGCCCGTTCTATCACATCAGTGACTGTGAGTGAGTTAAGGACTACATTGAATGTAATTAGAGAGCTCAGACATCTGAATCCTCTGCCAAGTCCACCATTCAGTGGTAACAAGGCTCTCATTCGGTCTCAACACTCTGCTGATAATAACACTGAAGTGCAAAAGATTTAACATGCAATGGAGACGGTCTATCTGGTCAGTGAAACAGCTGATCTCCTTCTCTCAGTTTCTGAGCTCTCTTGCCTCTGAGTCAGAAGGTTGTGGGTTCAAGTCCCATTCAGGAGCTTTGTACTCATAGTCTGACGCTTCAATGCAGTGCTGAGGGCCCACAAACTACACAGTCACTACACTTTACAGGAAATACTTTGAGACGTCTCGAAGACATGAAAAAGCACTGTATCAAATGCGAGGATCCAGGTCAGTCATTGGGATTACTGTATGGCGTTCCATCGGCTCGTTGGCCCTAAACTATCTCCCTCCAATTCCCTGCTCTTCCTCCGCACCCTTTTACAGCACCAATGATAATCCTTACATTTGATATAACCGCTTATCACGTCGTTGGGACGTCTCAAAGAGTTTCACAGGATGCACTCCACGGGATAAAGTGACTATATTTTGTGGGCGAAACACGGCAGCCAATAGCACACGTCAATGTCCCACTAACAGCCAGTGACTGGTTCCAATTGAGGGATTGCCTGAATGACGGTGGTGAAGTGTTCCACCCTCCAACAGTGTGGGAAATGTTACCTCAGCGAGAGACTTAAATCGCTCTTACTCTCCCCCACCCTCCACCCCTTAAATCGGCGGGGGTGGGGGGGAGGGGGAGGGAAGGGGAAAGATTATGGAAATCACGAAACCACAGGACTACACACAAGTTGTCTGGCGCAAAGAACTTGAGGGTTTCGTTCAGTTTTGGAAAGTGCATTTTATTTACAGTGCTGTTTAACTTGGGGGTCGGGGGTGGCTGGCCAGGATAGGCGAACGTGACACGCTGATGGAGACAAGCGAATCACCAGAGATGAAGTATTCAGGGGGATTGCTGATATTCCTGCTGTTGACAGATACAAACCTTACTGGATCGTGAAGCCCTGCCACAAACCGACCCGCACACATAGCTCCAATGAAAACAAAACCAGAGACCGATGCACATCGTGACCGCATTTTACTATTGCGCAACAGAGAAACATTGGCCTCTAGCAGACGGCGCTTGGCTCAGCGCTTGATGGTGCGCTTGCCAGTCAGTCAGTCAGTCAGTCAGAGGTATGTGGGTTCAAGCTTCATGCCACAACTTATAATAATAATAATAATCATAATAATCCTTGCGTTTGATATGCAAGGATTATTGCCTTCTCACCTCATTGATACCCACGTATCAAAGCGTTACAGATGCTCTGGAAATTCAGACGCGCATTTTGAAGCCGCGGCCACTCAAAGGAGCTCCCGTAGCTCAGTGGTTAGAGCGCCCACCTTACAAGCGTGAGACCTGTGTTCGAATCCAGGCAGATCAGGGCGAAACCTTGGGCAAGTCTCCTTACTCCACACACACGCCTAGTAATAATCCGTCGGAAAACAAAAAGCCACAATAATAAATATTGGTCATTTTCAATCCACGACTGTTTGTGGGCACGCTGCTGTGCGCAATTGGCTGCCGCGTTTCGCCCACAAATATACAGTCAATTCACTTCACAGTATATTCCGTGAAGCGCTTTGAGATATCAATAAGATGTGATAAATTGCTATATCAAATGCAAGGATTATTAAAATAATAATAATCATAATTATAATTAGCCGCCCTCAGTGGGACCTCAGCTAAAACGCACCAGCTTAAGGGCTTGGTGTTGACATGGACTTTCAAGAGAAGCTGGAGATGAGGAAACCGCAGCCAGTGATCAGATTGAGGCAGCAACAACAACAACTTCGATTTATATTGCGCCCTCCACGCCGGACGGCGTCTCGGAGCGAGCTCAGGCACCGAGCTGCGTTGGAACTCGATCACTGGGTGGGCAGGGAGACGAGGTCTGAGATCCATGGAAAAATTTGTGATAATGTCCGCAATTAGTCCGCGGTTTACTGAAGGTCTAGTTAAGCATATCAAAACAATCAGACTAAAACACACAACTTACTTTTCTCCTGTGGTGAGCTCCTCCACACGAACACAGGTGCGTTCCCCTACCCCTCACCTCAACCCTTACCCCCGCCCTCACATCCACCATTACTACACTCGCCCCCAACCTCATCCCTCTAAACCTCACCCTCACCCTTACCCCCACCTGCACCCCCCTAAACCCTACCCTTAACCCCTCTAATGCCCACCTTCACCTCCATCCTCACCCCCACCTCTCACCTTCACCCTCAACCAATCTCACCCTCAAACCCCCTCCCCCCTCAATCACCCTCTCACCATCCTCTCACTCTCACCCCCCCCTCAACTCCTCACTCTCACCCTCAATCCCTCTTCTCAAACCCCTTCTCACTCTCACCCCACCTCACCGACACTCCCTCTACCCCACCCTCCCTCACCCTCACCCCCCACCTCTCACCCTCACCATCGCCCCCCTCCTCCCCGCCCCACAGAAAGCCCTTCCTCACATCAATCTTCCTGGTGTTTTTTGATGTTATTTGTTTTGGGCACACAGAGAAATTGCTTCCAGGAAGGAGCTGAGGTCAGAGCGGCATCTGTTGCCAGTTATTGGGACGGCGCGGAGGCAGCCGGTCGCCATGGAAACCAGTGGCTGTAATCAAGCCTGAATCAGAAATTAACATTGTCCAATGTGACTTCAAAAGCCCCCACCTTCTCTCCCATCCCCCTTTCCCTTCCAATCCCTCCCTCGCTCCCTCCACCCCACCCCCTGTCCCCCCCTTTCCTGCCCCCCCTCCCCCGCTCCCCCCGCCCAAAGTGAGACGTGCCCTGGACAAAGTAACCATTACTTTCAGAAATTTGATTCCCTTTTTACGTGCCGTTCACCCCAACCTCCGCCTTCCCAGCCCACCTCCCAACCCCTCTCCCAGCCCCCCTCCCCGCCCCCCTCCCAGCCCCCCTCCTACACCGCTGGGTTGGCGGCAGGTCTCACCCCTGGGTCAGGAAGGTTGCGGGTTTCGAACCCTCGCCCCACGCCCCCCCCAACCCCCGCCCCGGCAGCCGAGCTCTGCGGCTCTTCTGCCCGGTTAGGTTAAAGATGGGAATCCTGGAGCTTAGCGGTCAGTCACTCGACTTCACAGCATGTTCTGTGAAGCGCTTTGAGGCGTCTCGAAGACGTGATAAGGCAGTATATCAAATGCAAGGGTAGTTATTATTATTAATAATTCATTACAACAACAACAACTTGGATTGTATATCGCCCTCAGAGCAATTGCACCTTGGGTTAAGCTTATCGTGGCTTTATTCCTCCAGTGTTGCTGACTAATGGTTTTCTCCAGCTGCGAGGTGTTCCCTGAGGACTGGCTAGGTGTCGATGTTCTGTTTGGGGCTTGTTTGGGGGTAGATACCGAGAAAACAGTTTCCTCTGACGTGTGGGTCGGAAACTAGAGGATTTACGATAATTCGCAAATAGTGGGAGAGGGGTGCGGAAGATGGGAATTTGTTTTTTACCCAGAGAATTGTTGCAGCCTGGAATGCACTGCCTGCAATGGTGGTGGAAACTCAATTGATAATAGCTTTCAAAAGGGAATTGGATAAGAATTTGAAAGAGTGGGTGGGTGGGGGTGTGGAATTACAAGTCTATGGGTTAAGAGCGGGCGAGTGGGATGAGTTGGACAGCTCCTTCAAAGAGTTAGCACAGGCACGATGGGCCAAATGGCTTCCTAATGTGCTGTAATATTCTAGGATTCTAGATGAGTCAGTGTAGTCAGTGGAGATACATAGCCCAGTTTCACCGTGAAACTACCCTGTGTGTGTGTGTGTCTCTCTCTTCCCCCTTTTCCCCTTTCTCTCCCTCTTCCCCCCACTTTCTCCCTGATTTTGCCCCCCTACCCACCTTTCCCTCTCTCTCTGCTTTGCCCCCCCTTTCTCCCCACTCTTCCTCCCTGACCTTGCTCTACACCACCTTTCCCTCCCTCCCTCCCTGCCTCTCCCACCTTGCCCTCTTTTCCCCCTTTCTCCCCTGGCCCCATTTCTGCGACTGTTTGTGGGACCCTGCTGTGCGCAATTTGGCTGCCGCGTTTCGCCCACAAATATACAGTCAATTTTCCTACTCTTCTTCATCCTGTCCCAACCCCTCCCCCCTGCTCTTGTCCCTACCTAACTGTACAGCGTCTTGGGATGTCGTCTCGACGTGAAAGGTGCTATATAAATGTAAGTATTGATTGATTGATTGATTGTGTGCAGGTGGGGTGGGAGGTATCAGTAATTGACCTTGGAGTGGTCTGCTGCAGATCAGCTTCACTTCCCGGCTCCTCCTTTAGTCTGTGTTGCGCTTGTTCCCACCGAGCGCTTGGTAACGTGACTTGACTTGTTAACAAAGCGAGAGAACAGGTGCTGTTTGTGAGACGCTGCTCTGTGCAATAGTTTTTTCTCTCTCTCTGTGATACATAAAAGCCTCGGCCAAGACATCGCAATCGCTTCCAACTGGTCTGAACCGAAATCTGGTCCGAGCTGGAATTTCTCACCTCCCCTCGCGTTGCATATCGAGTAGGATGTCGTTGCTCTGGGCAGTGTTAACCTCCTGTGATGGCGTATAATTAGCTACAGCATTCGTCAGGTCATCCAAAGTAATAAGCAAACCACATCCTCATTGTATGTGCTGAACTCAGGCTGTTTCATGTTAGGTTTCGCTGTGACAAAGCGGGCTGTGGGTTGACTGCGCACAATGTCAGGACTTTTTTAAGCTCACAGACTGAGCCGAGGCTCCAGTGCTCTACTGGGCGGTTTCCAGTTGCCGTCCTTCTGATGAGATGGTAAACTGTGGGCCAAATCAATTGATGTTAAAGATAATAATAATAATAATATTAATAATAATAATAATACTTGCATTTGACAAAGCACTTTTCAAGTCTTATTGACATCTCAAAGCATGTCATAGAATGTACTGTAAAGTGAATTAACTGTATATTTGTGGGCGAAATGCAGCAGCCAACTGCGCGCAGCAGCGTCCCCCACAAACAGTCGTGGATTGAAAATGACCAATTTTTATTATTGTGTGTTTTATTTTGGAGGGATGATTACCAGGCGTGCGTGTGGAGTGAGGAAACTTGCCCAAGATTTCGCCATGACCTGCCTGGATTCGAACACAGGTCTCATGCTTGTAAGGCGAGCGCTCTAACCACTGAGCTACAGGAGCTCCGGATCTGTGACGCTCTTTAAAAAGAAGAGTTGCCGGCCAGCAAACCCGCCGGAGAATTTGGTCACCTACTTTGTGCCTGTTTGCGGGACATTCTGTTGAGTCTGCCCAGGAATACACTGCATTAGCAAATTTTATTAAGGCGCTATATCAAGCACAAGACATATGGCGTTCTGTACACCAATAGAGATCACTGTGAATCCCACAGCTCATTATATATAAAAATATGCCTTTTGCCCATCAAATCTCTTAATGGAAGTCTATGACTTCTTCATTTTCCCTGAATCGATCCGACTTCACGCTATCGTTATCAACCACAACAACAGCAACAACAACTTGGATTTATGTAGCGCCCTCCACGCCAGGCGGCGTCTCAGAGCGCTTCACAATAACGGATCCCGGGGCCGAGCCAGGGGGAAGAGGGAGAAGGTGACCAAAACCGCCGTCGAAAAGACAAGTGTTTCGGGGCGACCTGAAAGTAGGAATGGAGGTGGGGGGGGGCGAAGCGAAGGGAGTGAGGGAGGGACTTCCAGAGCACAGTAACAGGGCTGAAAGGTCAGGCCTTAGAATGTATGAAAACAACAACCACAACAAGAACCAAATTACATTTGTATACAGCACCTTTCACCTCAGGAGGACGTCCCGAGGTGCTGGACAGTCAGTGTTGGATTCTGGCTGCCTGGAGGTGGGAAGGGTTAATGCAACAGGACACATGTTTGTTTCCATACTGCACGTGACTGTCTATTAATGGCTTTCAGGCTTCAGTGTCCTCTGCTCTGTGTTGCCCTGTGACTCACACAGGTGGACCCACGAGCGTGAGACCTGTGTTCGAATCCAGGCAGATCTGGGCGAAACCTCGGGCAAGTTTCCTTACTCCACAAGCCTAATAATAATCCCTCCCAAAAAAACACAGTGATAAAAATTGGCCATTTCAATCCACTACTGTTTGTGGGACTCTGCTGTGTGCAATTGGCTTCCGTGTTTCGCCCACAAATATGCAGTCAATTCACTTTACATTATATTGCTTTGCGACGTCGATAAAATGTGAAAAGCGCTATATCGAAATGCAAGGATTATTATTATTATCAAGTCAGTGACTGATACCGATCTCTGGTCTCAGATAGTTCTCGAGATTCATGCTCTGTGAACGACGCAGGGATTCCAACACCTGCCCCCCCGCCCCCCCCCCCCCCCCCCCCCCCACCGCCTCACCGTTAAGAAATGTGGCGGGCTTGTGAATTGAGCTCCAGGACTTGCAATCGTTTCCTTGCACGCGGTTAGCCCAATCCGCAAATTAGGCAAATTTAGACCCGACTGTACCCAAACGCTCGCATTGAGGGGAGAACAATCCGTTAACTTACTGACCTCCACGCCTGCGAGAGGCACGTTTTAATGCTTTCTTTTCCGTTTGATGTGGAGGAACGGCGGCGTGTGTCTTGGGAGAAGCTTTAGTTATTTCACAACACATGGCACTGTTGGCCACCTGCCCACATGACTGTATTCATGGCTGGAGACAGATTATGCAAAATCGGGGCCGCAGTTATTGAAAGACGAGCTTTCTCTCTCTCTCTCTCTCTCTCTCTCCCTCTCTTTTTTGTTGCCTGCTGACATATTTATACGTTAATCACAATAAACGCGGAAACTTACATCCACCGAAGTTCCAGGAATGTCCTTGCAAGGAGCAGAGACTCATTAGTAATGTGCCTGGTGGGGGGGGGTGGCGCTGGGGCACGAGCGGGAGGCGGTGTGATGGGGGAGGGTAGTGGGGCGGGAGGTGGGATGCGGTTTGGGAACTCAATTGTTTCTCTCTCTCTCTCTCTCTCTCTCTCACTCAAGAGAGAGAGGGAGGGGGAGAGACTGTAAATGCCAACCAAAGTGAATTTTCCCGTTGGGTTAAAGTACTTTTGAGATTCTGTCTGTCGACGAAGCTCTCTTTCTCTCTCTCTGTTCCTCTCACTCTGCTTCTCCCTGCGCAACCTGCCAAGTGGAGGGAGCTCAAAGGACCTTTCAGTACGGCTGACTTTTCACCCAGGCGAGGAGGCCCTCCAATAACAGCAGGAAGGGAAACCAGTTTGTCATTAATCATGGAGCATGTCAACATGTGGCATGAGAAACCTCATTAGAGATCACTTCCAACAATATGTTGGCTAATCGAGCTCTCCCACAGCTCAAAGCTTTCTCCGACTGCTGTTGCTTCACTGAGGCGCTGCCTTAACTTAGTGCCGTGACCTGTTTTATTCACTCCCTTCTTCACCCTTTGTAAACACCGGTGTCAATTCCCTTTACTTTCACGCCGAGAAGGTGGTAATAATAATAATAATAATAATAATCCTTGCATTTTATACGGCCTCTGATCACTTAAAGCTGTGAGATGGCAGTTTTCGGGTACAAATTATAGCACTTTAGGAATAATAAAAGTAACACTGAAATTATGTTAGATGTAGTGCCTTAACGTGTAATAATAATCATAATAATCCTTGCATTTTGGTATACTGCTT
Organism: Hydrolagus colliei; assembly: GCA_035084275.1. Taxonomy (NCBI): domain Eukaryota; kingdom Metazoa; phylum Chordata; class Chondrichthyes; order Chimaeriformes; family Chimaeridae; genus Hydrolagus; species Hydrolagus colliei. Next base: position 6,613,399 of record CM068765.1, on the reverse strand, counting down.
TTCACGTCTTATCGATGTCTCAAAGCTTTTCACAGAATATACTGTAAAGTGAATTGACTGTATATTTGTGGGCGAAATGCGGCAGCCAATTGCGCACAGCAGCGTCCCCACAAACAGTCGTGGATTGAAAATGATTAATTAAAAAAAAATTGAAGGATTATTATTAGGCGTGTGGAGTAAGGAAACTTGCCCAAGGTCTCTCCCTGACCTGCCTGGATTTGAACATGGGTCTCACGCTTGTAAGGCGAGTGCTCTAATCACTGAGCTGCAGTGTTGTTGAAATGCTTCACAGTAAAGTGTAGTGCAAGCTTTGGCACTCTCTCCCCCAGTCCCTCCGTCTTGCCCCCCCCTCCTTCCCCTGACTTTTAGATCCTGACTGAATACCTTCCTCTTGGACCTGAGCTTAATGTTACCTCTTCCTTCCCCCCGGCGCGGCAACTTGGCTCCGTCACTGACAAGTGCTCCGAGACACTGCCCTATGTGAAGAGTGCTACATGAATGCAGGTGGTTGCTGTAGTGACTGTGCATCTGTGCATTTCGATTTCCAAGTGTTTCTTTATCGTTTGTTTGTGCGTTGTGAAATCAGGCCAAGATCTGCCAATGGAGCACAGCCTCTCTCTCTCGCTCTCCCCTGTGAGTTAGTTTGAGTTCTGTTTGGACTTTTATTCTTGTAAAACTCCCCCCACAAAACAAATAGTTTGATTGTTCCCAGAATCTGCAGCAATGAGGTCAAACTATTTGCTTAAGCTTGCGAGAGAAAAAAACGACCTCTTTTTATATTAAACAAAGCGAGAACGGTTCATATATATCAATCGTTACTTTTCTAACCCAGCTTGACTGCTAATTTTACAGACAGTGATGTTGGCAACGCCCAGCTCAGATCAGATGCTGATGAAAGTCACCTTCCTTCCCTCGCATTGTAGCTCTTCCCAGTGTATTCGCACTACAGTTAGAAGCAGCGTGAAATTAGCAGGAGCCTCACCTCCTATTAACCTCACTGGCTTGCCTTATTGCCACTGTTATTGCCACTGTCCCAGCCAATGAACAGGACAGGCTATTTTGCAGGATGGAAATTCGAGGATCAAATAAGTGTTCACAGGGCGAATTGAAGCGTGCGGTAATTGGCAATGTCAGAGACAATGAGTAACAGACATTGGGAGCTGCTATGTTTACAACTAGTGTTCAAGATGTTTCATGTTGAGTCCTGAAGCTTACTGGCTAGAGCACTCGCCTCGCAAACGAGAGGACGCAAATGAGTTTGACCCCCGTGCAGAGTGAAAGCTTAGGCAAGTTTCCTTACTCCACACGTCTCTCTTTACCTAACAGTAAGTAGGAATCCATTGCTAGTCGATTGGCGGATTGTTGTTCCGGGGTTAATAATCCCTTAAAAAAACACATCGTTTGTTCACTCAATCCACCACTGTTTGTGGGACACCGCTGTGCGCAATTGGCTGCTGCGTTTCGCCCGCAAAATATAAAGCCCATCAACTTTGCAGTGTTCTATTCTGTGAAGAGCTTTGAGATGCCACAACGACACGATGAGGTGCATTACCAAATGAAAGGATTATTTTGTCCCCTTGATGCCTGCGATGTGCTCGTGTGGAACAAACACTCTTGTGTGGTAGCCAAGAGCGAGGCCAACTACACAAGACTGATTGTCATCTGAGATCTCGCAAAAGCACCTTCCTCAAGAGCCAAGCTATTTCCTTGCCTCCTCGTCTCCCCCCCACTTCCCCCCCCGACCCCCCCACCCATTCTTCCCCACCCACACCCCACCTCCGCACCCCCTCCCCCCACCAAACGTTTTTCCTTCTCCGGACTGATAAAAAGATTTATCAAATCGATTGAGGCACATGTGAAAAAAATTAATTCAAAATTTTTCATGCTTTTAATTGCAACTGTGTGACTTGGCAAGATTTAAAATAAAAATTGTTTAAAAAAATATATATAATTTGTAGTAACCTTTGCTGCACAACATACATCTGCGAAGCATTTTCTACCTACCCGTCCCGTTAGATTCACCGATAGCAAGTCTGTTGAGCCTCCTTATAAGGTGACCGCCGGCTATGAAAACGCACATTGCAATTTCAGAGAGCCATTAAATAAATCCCATGCCTGCATTACTAATGGTAAACTTGTAAACTTCTGACAAGCAACTTGATCCCGTCTGTTAAAGGTTGCAGTGTCAAAAAGGTTTCAAAGTGAACCCCCAATATGTCAGTTTCTTTCACAAGATTCCTCTCTTCAAAGCTGCCTTGAATGCGGTCCATTTCCCCACCCCTGCCCTCGCTACTTGCTCCCTGTTACACCTCCCGAGTGTTCATTCCATGTGAAAGGTGCTGCGTAATTGCAATTGATGCTCTATAATGTGCTAACAATACCCACCTCCCCATCCCCCAGCACTGGAGTGTCAGACTCGACCACGTGGAGCTCCTGTGGCTCAGTGGTCTTATGTGAGTGAGACCTGTGTTCAAATCCAGGCAGGTCAGAGCGAAACCTTGGGCAAGTTTCCTTACTCCACACGCCTAATAATAATCCGTCAAAAAAAAAAAACATTATAATAAAATTGGTCATTTCACAAGTGTTTGTGGGGACGCTGCTGTGTGCAATTGGCTGCCGCGTTTCGCCCACAAATATACAGCTAATCACTTTACAGTATATTCTGCGAAGCGCTTTGAGACGTCTAGAAGATGTGAAAAGCGCTGTATCAAATGCAAAGATTATTATTAGTATTTTTATTATGTGAATCCATGTCCCAACTTGGGGACTTGAACCCACATCCTTCTGTGAGAGAGCTGCAATTGCACCTTTTCGACCCATTTCAAAATCCTCTAGACCTTGGGACACAGAGAAAGTTTATTGAAGGGAGGGATGAAGGGCTCAACACGACTCTCGGTTGGGTGGGGATGGGGGGGGAGAGGAGGCAGTTTTTGGACGCAAAACCCCAGCGGAGGATCAACACCTTTTAGAAGGGAAAAGGGGAAAGGGCTGGTGTGGATAGGACGGGGGAATGGGGGAATGATATGGTAGGGGGGGGGGGGGGGGGGGAGGGTGGGGGGGGGGAATTTTGCCAGTGTAAAAATGTGAAACTTTTTTGTGGGGATGTATTTTCATCAATGGAACCACCACCACCACAACAACAACAAATTACATTTGTACAGTGCCTTTCACGTCGGGAGGACATCCCAAGGCACTGGACAGTCCCAGGAACCTTGCTCTGCCCCCGACGAAATGCTAATGGAGGCTCGCTCGCATCCAGACCGGAGTCTTGGACGGAGGAATGAAGCCAGCGGCTTTTTCATCTTGAACCCTGTGGCTGTGGCTTTTTCCGCTGTTTGCACAATGCTAAAATGCATCTGTTGACATTTTTCAAGGAAAAAGCTGGGGAGAAACGCTGGGGATCAGCTGAAAGCAATTTGCTTGGCAACACAGCTGCCAGAAGGGTAAGATTTTCCTCTGTTCGATTGCTTTGAAATGCTTTTTTAAAGGCCAAAATACACAAGGCAGCAAAATTGCTGACATGTGCGTTCTGAGTGCTGCAACTCTGCATTCTTTAATGTCCCCTTTATGCTAAAATCTCTGCTCTGTATTGTCTTGAAACTACAATGAACCGAACGGCAGAAAGAGACCTGTTTGATGGTGAACTCGTGGACCAGACCTGAATTGGTTACTATTTTATTTTCGCCTCCAGCGACTTCTTTTCCAAACGGTCGCAATTCCATGTGGCATTGTTGGCCGCTGTGTGATGGCTTGCCGATAAAATAGAGATCTTACCCCTTGGAGTGGCTCTGAAACTGCCCCTGTCTGTTCATCTGTCATTCGGGAAACCTTGAAGCGCGTGTGATTGCAGCAATTCGCAAACAAGAATAATAATAATAATAATCCTTGCATTTGATATAGCGCTTTTCACATCTTATCGACGTCCCAAAGCTCTTCACAGAGTATTCTGTAAAGTGAATTGACTGTGTATTTGTGGGCGAATCGCGGCAGCCAATTGCGCACAGCAGCGTCCCCCACAAACAGTCATGGATTGAAATGAACAATTTTATTTTTGTGTTTTTTTTTGATGGTTTATTATTATTAGGCATGTGGAGTAAGGAAACTTGCCCAAGGTTTCGCCCTGACCTGCCTGGATTCGAACACAGGTCTCCCCAGCTTGCAAGACAAGTGCTCTAACCACTGAGCCACAGGAGCTCCAACAGCAAAACAACCAGGTATATCTTTCACTTCAATTTCCCGACTTGAAATGTGATACCTGTCTATCTGTTTATTTATATCTATCTATCAATTACTCAACCCACGACTTGTTTGCAAGACACTGCAAAGGGGAATTGGCTACTGCGTTTTGCCAACAAAATACACAGTTAACCTGCTTCGCAACAACATGCTGTGAAGCACACAACGACGTGATAAGGCGCTCTATCAAATGCAAGGGTATTGTTGTTACCAGTAGAAAGAATAATAAATGATCCTTTGCCTGTCTGCCTGCTCGTGGGGAAGCTCAAATTCTCCCATGCTGGTATTTGAAAAGAAAAGGGAGTTTCTCTGGATGTCACGGCCCAATGATCCATCAGACAAATTGGTCATCCGATTCAGAATTGTTCGTGGGATCTTTCTAAGCGCAAGTTACCTGCCACGTTTGCCCACAAATACCACAATCTGCAATGACTTACAAAGTACTTTTAGAGGAGCAATACCTGGGACACAAAATATCAAGCTTCGTTAATAAATAATACATAATAATAATCCTTGCATTTGATGTGGCGCCTTCGCGTGTATTTGAGACATCTCCAAGCGCTTCACAGAATGTACCGTAATGTGTGGTGACTGTGCGTTTTGTGGGTGAAACGCAGCAGCCAATTGCACACAGCAGCGTCCCACCACAAACAGTTGTGGATTGAGTGACCACATTTTTTTTCGTTTAAAAGTCTTGTTAAAGTCACCCAAAGTTTCGTTCAGTTAGGTTCGTGTCCCCTCAGTAATCTGACACTTTGCCCGAGTGTGACTGCTTTGCCTTTTGTCTCTCGTAGACTGGTTCCATTTAGAACCTTGTGATTTAAAAGGGACCCCCGCCACCCCGCCCCCCCCCCCCCACCATCATTGGCCAACTTGGCTGACCCGTAAGCACACATTCTCCCTCAGAGGGGAGAAGTACAAGAGGGAAAATAATGGAAACCATTCTAACAGAACATATCAACAAAAAACAGATGGATAAAACTGCCGCTGTCAACAGGCCGAGAGAGCTAAACATGGGCTGGAATAAACTGGGCCCCATCCAGAGAATAGAGCAGCAGCGAGTACTATGCATTGGGTGTTGTGTGGGCTTACGTTCTATACCCGGGCAGCTGGCCAAAGAGTTCCCTCTCTGATGCTCGCTCGTGCCCTGATCTTGCAGATGGGAAGAACTATTCTATTCTTCCCACGGGGAGAGCGAGATTCGAGCGTGAGAATGTGGCTCCCAAAAGCTGTGGGCTGTGGCCAATCATAATAATATTAATAATAGATCCTTATCTATATATAACATCACACCTAATCACTTGTCGAGATGTCTCAAAGCGCTTCACAGAATTATATCGTAAAGTGAAAATTGACTGTATATTTGTGGGAGAAATGTAGCAGCCAATTGTGCACAGCAGTGTCCCCACAAACACTCGTGGATTGAAAATGACCAATTTTTTATTCTTGTGTTTTTTTTTGACAGATTATTATTAGGCTTGTGGAGTAAGGAAACTTGCCCAAGGTTTCACCCTGATCTGCCTGGATTCGAACACAGGTTTCACGCTTGTAAGGCGAGCGCTCTGAGCCACAGGAGCTCCATTCAGAAGCTATGATTCTTACACTCGGTGAACACAAAAGGTTAACAAACCAGTGACGTGAGCTACTAGAGTATTTATTACGGGCACCCAGAGAGCAGATCAGGCCATGGCCTCAGACACGTTGGTGGAACAAGCATAACAGATGCCCTTGTTTTGCTGTGGGAAACACGTGTGTTTGAGGGAGCTTCACTCACACATCAGTCATTCCAGGCTGGAAAAAAGTATTGTTTCTTCTTTGACTGATAGCCATCCAAAGCTATCACCAGGGAGTGTCAGAGCTATTAGGAAACCCTCCTTCGCACCAGCTGTCAGCACCTGCACCACCTCTTTCAGAGGTCCCAATACTTCCTGTGTTATTAATAAACTCACAGCATGATCTGTCAGCGTCACTTTGGACGGTCGCACTCTCGCTTCTGAGTCGAGTCAGAAAGTTTGGAGCTCACAGACTAGGCTAAAGCTCCAATTACACCTGGCTGGTGGGGGGGTGGAGGGGGGAGCACCGTAGAAGTCAGAAGTGTGTCCTTCGGGTGAGGTGTTAAACCCAGGTCCCATCTATCTTCCACGTGCATGTTAAACATTCCATGCCGATGCTTCAAAAGAGAAGGGTGTTTGTCCCAATGTCCTAGCAAGTAATCCCCCAGAGAAGGTTGAGATAGAGTGGAGTCCTGTAGCTCAGTGGTTAGAGCCTTACAAGCGAGAGACCTGTATTAAATTCCAGAAGGGTGAAACCTTGGGCAAGTTTCCTTACTCCATGTAACTAATAATAATCCCTCAAAAAAAATAATTTGGTCATTTCAATCCACGACGGCTTGTTGGAAACTCCCGTGCGCAATTGGCTGCCACGTTTCACCCACAAATATACAGTCAATTCACTTCATGGTATATTCTGTTACGTGCTTTGAGATGTCTAGAAGCTGTGAAAAGTTTATATCAATAGTAATACTCGCAAGGATTATTATTATTATTGATCATTCACATTCTGAGGAGGCCTGTAGCTCAGTGGTTAGCGCCGTAGGTAGGGGGGTGGGGAAGAAAAGAAGCATTGCACATTCGAGCAAGCTAAGTGACGTGCAACACTGCCCCATGCGAAGGGTGTGGTATAAGTTGTTGTTGTTGTTGAGAGCATTGACCACCCGCAGGTGATGCTCTCGTCTTTCTCAGTAATGGAGACAACCCATGGACACCCTGTACCCCCACTGCCCCCCCAACTCCCCGCCTGCCACCCTCTCACTCCCCCACCAATACGGTTGATTTGCTAAAAAAAAAGGGTATTGACACAGATAATAATAATCAAAGAAATCCAATTACTCGAATGGAGGAAAAGTGTCGATTGCCGTGAAATATCCAAGGCCTTGATGGTGAGTGAATGTGAACACTCTCGCCTCGTGGACGGATGCCATCAAGACACTGACTGGACCAATTCAGATTTGCGGCTGTGGCCAAAGTAATCAAACAAACGCTGAATACAACTCTCCCCGGCTCCAACAACATGAATTTCTGGCAGCGCAGTCATGTCAGCCTGGCTGGGTTGGTAACGCTCTCGCCTCTGGGGTAGAAGACTGTAGGTTCGAGCCGCACGTCGGGAGTTTGAGACTCGCAGTCTAGGCTGAGGCCGCAGGGAGAAAGCTCCGCTGCCAACTTCCGCAAGAAATATAAACCCGAGTTTCGCATTGGAAGCTCTGAGGTTTCCGTGATCCCATTCGAAAAGACGAGGGAATAATAATCCCTGGCTAATAGTCCTCCAGGTGAATTGGTCACTCGCTCCGTGGTTCCTTACAGGGCCTCGCTTTGTGCAAAGTGTCCGCCACGTTTGCCTCCAAACGCACAGTTTCCTTGCCCAGTTTGACAACGATTCTTTGAGGCATTTTTCTGTATCGCGTGCGCGATGGCTGTTTACTCACAGCCTGACTGGGGCACGCCGTGAAACAGTAAAGGCTGTTCAACGATATCTTGCTATCCCTCACCAAGGCGCTCAGCTGAGGTGCTGCACTGTCTCATTTGCATTGCTGCAAGTTCAGCTTGGCCCCCGTGTATTCTTCAGCTCCCAGCTATTTACATGTAAAACATTTCCCCCTGTAATTACAAGTTACTTAATAGCAGCCTTGATATCTCTCTTTCTCTCTCTCTCTCTCTCTCTGTGCTACGACTGAGGATTAATATCGAACACAGGCCAAGCGTGGATGTCAGGTCATGCATTCACGAAAATGAGTTCCACCTGTTGAATGCATTACGGCTGTGGCCAATTTTTCTTCCCCTCAGCGATGGAGGAGGCTTGCTTCAGAGGGATCCTCTGTTGCCAAAACCAGCCCCTCGTTACAGAGAATAACTTCCACTCTGTGGCCATACAGATGCCATTGGACTCAAAGAAGCCAACCTCTGCCGCAAAAACAGTTTCAAGGCGAACAGACAAAACAATTGTCTTTTAACCGGAAGCCACTTTTCCTCCCTTATTAAAAAAAAGCTTTCAATGTACGGTTGCTGTTTAAGAATTTGATAAATACTCAAGTCAGTTCACTTTACAATACAGTCCGTGAAGCGCTTTGCGACAACGTGATAAGGCACTGTGTCAAAAAACATTATAATTGTTATTATTGTAATTAATGGAGTGGAGTCCTGCAGCTCAGGCGTAGAGCACTCGCTTTACAAGCGACAGACCTTGGCTCAATTCTAGGCAGGGCGAAAGCTCGGGAAAGTTTCCTTACTCCACACGTCGTAACAATAATCCCTCAAACGTAAAACAATAATAGATTGTGGTCATTTCGACCCACGACCGTTTGCGAGGACGCCGCTGTGCGCAATTGGCTGCCGCGTTTCTCCCCCAGATACACAGTCAATTCACTTTACGGTACATTCTGTGAAACGCTTTGGGACGTCTGGAAGACGTGAAAAGCGCAATATCAAATGAAAGGATTATTGTCATTATTGTATTATTGTCCCGCGATCCTACGGCCAGCCATTGAGGCTGAGGCCGTGTGGAATTCTGCGGCCACCCAACTGCTGAGATGTACGAGTGCGCGTGGCCCCGTGAGGTTGCTGGACATGTTGTGTCACTGTCGCTTCAGATCTCGCTGATTCCACTCCGTCCAGGTACGGGCAGCTGAAACATTAGATGACACTTCCACAAGTGCAAGACGGGGGGTTTCGGACGCTGTTTTCTTTCTTCGCCTCGCTCCGAAAGTGCAAAGCAACAATGGCAACACAGGACGTTGCCTCCTGTTACAGAGGCATCTGAGCAGAGAGACCGCATTGACTCACTAACAGATGTGCGTGTGTTGGAAAGCGAGATATTGAAAACCCGTTGTGCGGTCAATGCCACTTAACAATCGCTGCACAATGCATGGCTTCCATTCTAAATGAAGGAGAAAGGCAACACCCGGAATATGTGTTTGCTTAGGCTAATGCAGGGGACGAGATGACATCTGTTTCTCAAGGCAAAAAACCTGGGGATTATTTATCTTACGGGCAGGTGTGAATTTTTCTTTTTACATGAACCTGTTTTTCTCTCACTCGCTATACCTTTCTGGCTAGTTGACTGAAAGGTCCCGTGTTTGCGTGCAGGGGTAAGAGCAGGGGAACGGGATTGGAGTTGATTGCAGGTCACAGCTCTGAGTCTGTGTTGTTTAGGCTGAACCTGGGCAGTTTGTTGTGTGTGTGTGTGCGCGCGCAGGGAGGGGAGGGGGGGCCGTTAAGTGGGAGAATAATAATAATCCATGCATTTGATATAGCCCCTTATACAAGATACTGTAAAGTGAATTGACTGGATATTTTGTGGGCGAAATGGAGCAGCCAATTGCAGACAGCAGTGTCCCACAAACAGTTCTGGATTGAGTGACCAAGTCATCTAAACTTTTTTTTCTTCATTATTTTTTCAAGGACTTATTGTCCCCGGAAAAGCGGAGGTACAATCGATGAACAATCCAACTGCTTGCTTGGCAAACAGAGGCACGTGGAGTAAGGCAACTTGCTTCAAGTTTCGCCCCGCTCGGGAATCGAACCCAAGTCGTCTTGCTTGCGAAGCGAGTGCTCTAACCAATACGCTGCAGCACTCTTTCCAAGAAACCACTTCTGATTGCTATCCTCCACACATCCAACCCTGAACCAAGAATCTTTTGGCCGAGGTTTGCTTTCTGAAGCGAGGAGGAAGGAGGCTTGAGAACAAAAGTATTTTCATTACTATTAGTGGTACCCATAGTCCCTCTGCAGTTTGTTTGTAGTCTGTCCAGCTTTACCTCGTTCTTTGCATTGTTGACGCTGTCAAGCTTTGAAACTTCAAGTTCTTTTTTAACAAAAGTCCCGCGATGGATGGACTTAAAGTCAATAGATGTTTTCCAGTCGAGAGGATATTTCAGAAAAGGTTTTCACAGCCCCGTGCTTCCCACCGTGCGATCTGTACCACACAAGTAGAGCTGTGCCTCTCTTCAAGTATGGTTGCCGTGTTGTGTTACTCTAACGGAGAATGTAAAATCGCAGTCACGGACCTCCTTCAGTTGAGATGTTTCGGAGGGGACCCAATTGAGATATGCAAGAATCTTAATGCGTTGGAGAAAGTTAGCCTGAGACAAAACTTTCAGATTCGGCAGAGGTTGACAGTAGTTGACAGTAAGTTCAGCGCAGACCTCTGGAAGTTCATTCTTCGCACACAACGGAATCAACTGCTGGAATGGATTGCTTGGAAGATGTGTTAGCATCCAGGTCAGGACTCATTCAAGTAACCACTTGATGCTGTAATGCAAAGAGGGTTAGATGGGTAATCAGGAAGGGGCGAGATCAAATAGGGCGAACACCCTTCTTCATTCAAACCTCTCTTGTGATCTTTTGAATTGTCCCAATGTGAGCCGCATTTGGAATAAATATTACATTGATATTAATGGATCCAGATGATGTGAAAAATTAAGACTTCTTCCCATGGTTCCCTACATTCCCAGAACTCTTAATGTTTAACATTCGGCATCGAATGCAACTGATTTACAGATGTTTCTGGTGCAGTTTGAAAGCAAAGGTTAATCACTTCACCAAAGTGGCAACGCAAAAGTTTGCAAGAAGTTTTTGAACACGTCTCCAATGAAGTGAAGTAATTTAACTTGAATAACAAACTTGTTTCTTCCCAGTAGCCCGCATACACTCCCTTTTTTCTTTGCAAAATTGTTTTCTTTCAGTGTAGACTCAGACAAACACACACACACAGGTTACGGTTGACATCTACAGAACAGTAATGTTTTGGTGGCGGGTTTGGACAAGTTGTGGTTTGTTTTACAATGAACTCGTTTAGACATTCCCCCTCCCAAAAAAACAGAGGCAATTAATCTGAGCAGGAAAACACCTAATTACACTGCCCTCATTAGCGGCCGTGAAGATTAGCAAGAATAACTGTTGAAACAACAAAGTTAACAGCCCATTCTATAGGAGGTGATTGATAGACACAGCGGCGGTATGTTTTAGTGACCTGTGCGTGCATCTGTACACAGTCCTTGCCCTGTTGTTGAGCTCCAGGGTGGGAGAAAGACAAGGTATAGAGCTTCGGTGCAATTTGATTTCCAGCTCTCCGAGGCACAAGCGGGAATAAAAGACTCACAGTTTCAATGAAAGAAATTAACCTTGCAAGGAAGCCAAACGAGGTGCCACAGCGCAGATGATTTCAATACCCAACAGCCATACACAAATAGCTTGTCTTGAGTTTAAAGGAATCAGTCAGGGAGCACTGACTACATAATACTCATCTGGAATAAAAGGCAGAGGGAAGGGAGTTTCAAAGCAGGAATGTAATAAGTTCAGGTGATATTATGTTACTCTGAGCATCTGGTCTTGATATAAATAATCAAGCACTCCCATTGCTATCACACATTCCTATGGTTTGTGCCAATGTGCTTGCTTTAAGGATATCATGAGATGTTGCGTGCTCCCCCAACACACCCACCCCGTTCCCCAGACTCAGATAATAAGAGAAGGTTTCAAGTGGAGCCCTGGGACGCTGTTGGCCTTTCATACTGTGGGTGGCAGCTTGCATAATGCAGTGTTTCATCGGCAACATTACAATTGAATGAGACATTGTGTGTGTGTGTGCGCATGTGCATTTGCAACTTTACGCTTCCAATGTTCACTCGCATCGTAAGGCAACGTGGATTCAACAGAAACATTGATTCATTCCCATTGCCTCTTTGATCTTTAGACATCACCCACAAGAATACGCCTACAAAATGCAGTCACTGCACTTGACAGTGAAGCTTCCACTTTACAGTGTGTTCTGCGAAGCGCTTTGAGACGTCTCGCCGTCGTGATAAGGCGCTAGATCAAGTGGTTATCGCCACTGAAATAGTTACAGGAAGCAAAACATCCAATATTTGGAAATGAAGTGTGAATTGGAAGATATGTCTAGAGGTTCTTCCTCTGTCTCACAAACAATTCCATTCGCCTTCTGATGTATTGTGTTTCTCTCGATTGCCAGAATCTGCTTCCTGTGATCGTCACAGCTGACTGACTGCGACCTCTACCTTCCTTTGTGCACCTCAGAGCGCAGACTGCCACGAGCCCCGTGACCACACCTCAGGCTGAGCTGCAGCCCCCTGCCGCTTGCACATTGCCAGGGTCAGGACTATCTGTCAGCAACTTCCTGACCCTGCAAGTCAACAAAAGACCACACCTGGAAGAATCTCTATAGGAAACCATTTGCCCTGATCACAATCTCTCTCTCTCTCTCTTTTTCCTCTGTCAAGCCCTCTGACTTCGTGGAGATATCGACAGCAAATTTCCTTGCTAAGCACAGCAAAGCAATGGTTATTTTGAGGGCTCTGAGACTCCATCCTGGGTGAAGAGAACGCTGTGTAAATGCAAAATGTTCGCCCACAGAATTTAGTCAATTCACTTTACAGTGTATGCTGAAGCGGGCTGAGACATCTCGAAGACGTGATAAGGCGCTCCATCAAATGCAAGGGTTGTTATATTATTATAAATTGTTGTTATCATATATGTATATATATTTTTTTAAAAACTGAAATATATAATTTCACCAGTGTTTCCTGAAAGGTTTTAAAGCCTTCCTTTCTGTCAGGCTTCCAGGGTAAATTAAAAGCTCTGGAGGCCAAGTAAATAACCACATGGAATGTTTATCTGAACCTCAGGGCTACATTTCTACCCATTCAAGATCATTTGGTCTTCAAATTTACGATTGTGTAGGACTGTAGTAAATTCAATTTGGCCGTAAGTTGGAAGCCAACTCTCTCGCTCTGCGGTTCTTAAAACACTTCGAAATGAAGGCCAAATTGAAGAATTTTTAAAAACAATTCTACGGGTTCATCATTCATGAAAAGAGAAGGGAGCCACTGTCCTAGCCAACAATCCCAGGTTAAAAATCAGTAATTCACTTGGCTGTTTGCGCCGATGAAATTGGCTGCCATGTTAGCCCACGAGATACAATCGCTACACCTTGCATAAATCAAGTGGAATTATTTTTGAGTCAGCCTCCATGATGTGAAAGGTGCTATATCAACTGCAAATCTTATATACGTTTAACTTTATAACTGCCAGACAAGAGTGTGACCAAAAGAGCCAACCTCACGCGTGGAGTCCTGGAGCTCAGTAGTTAGAACCTTGCAAGTGAAAGACCTGAGTTCGATTCCAGGCAGGGTGAAACCTTAGGCAAATTTCCTTACTCCAATAATCCAATACTCCCAATTAAAAAAAAATTGGTCACTTCAATCCACGACCATTTGTGGGACACTGCTGTGTGAGATTGGCTACCATGTTTCACCCACATATATACAGTCAATTCACTCTACAGTAATAATCCTTGTATTTGATAAAGCGCTTTTCACATCTTCTAGATGTCTCAAAGTGCTTCACAGAATATACTGTAAAGTGAAGTGACTATATATTTTTTGTGGGCGATATATTCTGTGAAGTGCTTTGAGACGTCTAGAAGATGTGAAAATGCAAGGATTATTATACAGTGCCTTAATAGCACCAATTTAAGAGCTCCACTCCCTGCATTCTTGTGCTTGCTCCCAAAGAGAGGCTGGCAATGTAGTTACATAGGCGGATTTGCATCGAGTCAAGCATATCCTAAATTCACTTAGGAACCTTACAGAGAAACAGGAGTCTCATTGCACTAGTCCGGGTCAGATTTAAACTCACCCTTGTTAAAATTAGAGCATGGTGTATGAAAAAGCAGCTTTACAAAAAATTAATATTTTTGTCTCAAAATATTTTTTGCTGTTAAAATCAATCGATGAACCCATAGCGCTGTGCAAATATTTCATCTGGATTCGGTTAGGTTTGGAATAGTTGACATTTTTCAGTAATAAATCATAAAATTGATTTGTAGCTAAGTTTTATTAGCTGGGGAAATTACATGCATTGGCTAAAGAAAAAAATTGTAACCTGAAGAAAGCTTGGCTCATTCAGCGAAGCAGCTATACTGCACACGATGGTAATTACTGAACCAGATATTATTTTGAATAAAGAATGATCCCTGACCCAAGGAATGCCCCTGGCTCTGAAATTTGGATTGCCTCCAAAAGGTACAGAACAATGTAAACTTCTCAACGCATTTCGGGACCTGCAAGTAACATGTAACCCCACACTACATAATTACTCAAGAATGCTTAGAAACCATCAGCTCAAAAGATTTGTTTAATGAAAATATTCGATTAATATTTCTGATTGATCGTAATGACATCTACAACAGCAATCTGATCAGTCTCAAAATATTAACAGATTGATATTGAACAGTGGTGGCAATGCCAATATAACCAGGAACACAATTGTACCAACAATGTTTTTATGATGCACCGTGTTTGGTGATATTCTTTGTGCATCCTGGTGAGGTCAGAGAGGTAGAGCAAACCAACTTCTCCCTCAATTCTGTAACCTACCAAATCTGGAGAACCTTTGTGACGATTCGCCCACAAAATATATAGTCAATTCACTTTACAGTATGTGTATTCTGTGAAACACTTTGAGGCATCTCAAAAACGTGATAAGGCACTGTATCAAATGCAAGCATTATTATTATTTATTATAAGATAGGATTCAAACCGTGCATACCATGAAGTGTCATTGTTCTTTGTAAGATGGGAAGAAATCTATTCTTTTTGCAAAGCATCACATTAACAGTAGCTTAATTTAGCAAAAATAACTCACTAAACAGGTGAGTTGATCAACAGAGAATGGATTCCATTTTATTTCCAATCTCCAGTGATTACAACAAATTTCTAAATGGAAACATTCACCAAATTCTGTTACACACTGGCTGCCACATTATGTTTTTGGACCAAAAGCTAAAACTGCAGATGATGCCAGTCTTACTCAGCATGTACCTTGAACCCACTGTACATATCACTTCCATTTTTCAGCATGGGTGGGGAGGGGGGAAGAGAAAACAATTGCAGCAACAAGAAAGATTAAATAACATTTTTATTTCTCTCATGAAGGTATTTATAAGGATGTCTGTATACTGTTGACAAGGTATATTAACACTTGTACAGCTTTGACACAGTCAGCAATGGTTTCAATTGGCCAATCTCTTGGATACGCAGAGTTTTCAGTCTTCACCAGGACCAGAAGAAGAGCTTGCTGCCATGTTTGGATGGCTTCAAATCCCCTTCAATGGGTGAATTGGGCTCCGGTCTTGGTCGCGAGTGGAAGACATTGTCTGGGACAGGCCTGTCTGTCTTCACCTTTGTGACCTATGAAGTACAGTACACAGTTAACATAGAATAATAAGTCATCCCTGCAAGTAGTGTAGCACTTTTCATATCTTCTAGATGTCTCAAAATACTTCACAGAATATACTGTAAAATGTAGTGACTCTATATTTGTGCGTGAAATGCAGCCAATTGCACACAGCAGTGTCACACAAACAGTCGTGAATTATGCGACCAAATTATTATTACAGTATTTATTATTTTTTTTCTGGAGGGATTATTATCAGGATGTTCAGTAAGGAAACTTACTCAAGGTTTCGCCATGTCGGGAATCAAACCCAGGTCTCTCACTTATGAGCTAAGTGCTCTAACCACTGAGATACAGGACTCCACTCCACGATATTAGAACAGAGAAAAATAACCAAGCTGTCCAAGTCATGGTTACACATCCAATCCACGAGTGCAGCTGACTGAACTGAAACATGTCAAATCGTTTTTCTGGCCACCCAAAAATGCAAAGTTATTACAACCCAATCTTGGTTAATGCATTTATCAGAGTAAATTGTATTAAAGATCGGGAAAGATCAAATTCCTGCTATCAGGCCGAAACTATTGTAATTTGCTGGTCAAATCAAGGTATGAATAGGGAACAATCCAGTTAAAATTTACAAAAAAACAAAACTTATCTGTTGCTCAGCTGCACATTTCTCTTCCTTTTTTTTGAAATCTATAGCTTCTAAGGTCGATATCACAATTTTTTTATATCAGTAATGGTTAACCTCAGATTAGCCATTTCCTTCTGCAGCTCGAACCTCAAGTCGTGCAGCCACTGGCCAGGACTTTCATAGAAGATTTCCTGCTTGTTCTGTTCTTCAAAACAAAATGCAACTTCCTAGACATAGGCCGGTGGAACTTGTGAGTTCTATTCCGTGAGCACATTTCAGCAGCTGCCAGCAAGTGAGACATTTCGCAAATATGTAAAAGTATCCCTTTGTAACAGCAGAGCTGCATTCCAGAACCTTTGTTATTTGGCTTGTGTGATCTCTTCACTCTGATTACCTCTACATGCACGAAATGTACAAACCCACTCTTTCTATTAAAGACAGTAATCACTTAAGAGTGACCTAGAAACATCCTCCGTTTGGGTGTAATGGTCAATGGTACGTTCACTCCTGTGATTACATCTTGGCTGAAATTTTTCCTTCTCTGAGACCTGACATACTGTCATTTTCATTCAGTATCGTGAAGGCTTGGATGGACCATTAGCTACATAGTAATCTGTAACGGGAAGGGAAACTTGTTTTTTTTTAAATTCCAGCAGTACTACAAAGTAATTTTGAACACGGTTCGTTGCCAGCGCATTAACCTTCAGAGTACTGAATGTTCTTTGCAGCTTCCAAAATACACAATTCATTAGAAAGTCCACCATACATTTTCTGTACAGTTTAAACTTAGAACGAAAGACCTGTATAAAACATTCCATGTATAGTTAGCTGTATGAAACATGATCCCAAATTGCTTCTGTTGGCTTTACTATACACCTCAAAGTACTGAATATCTGTTAGTATATAAGCGCATCATAAAATAATCCAAAGAAGATTTTGAGAAGGTTACCAACAGATCAGACGAAAATTACTTCTTCAATCATATTAATGAAGCTTAATTACATAGTTTTAGATTAAACAAGTCTAACTATGAACACTTGGGAACACTGGAAAACAACTTTGCACATACGTTCAACACACAAAGGATTGTTTTACAATATGCACACCAGCTAAAACATGTGGTGACATTCACCAGCTAAAACATGTGGTGACACTAGATCCTCAGAAAGGAACTGGATAAGTATACGATTCATCTTTTACACTCTTTAGTATTTCTGGATTCCGAAATTGACAATATTGCAAAATTTTAGGTTGAGACTAGCGCAAGTATTTCATTGTATAAAAGTTTTTTTTTTGCATTTACAGAATACTTAATATGTGTACACTGACATGCATGTGCTCACACACAGCTCTAGGCTTTGGGGATGGGGCCAGGGAGAAAAGAGAAGATTAGGAAAGAGGGGTCTGGTTTTCCTGCTCAAAATGACTCTGCTGGATGCAAATACATTTGTCCAATGGCAGGATTGGGTGGCCTCAGTGGCTGCGATGGCTGAACAGTATGTTGTCAACCAGGGTCCAGGCAAGAATGACCAGGCAAGAACGAAGAAACAACTTGTGCAAGGTACTGGGTGACACAAAAGCATTAGTATCCTGACTTCAGGAGAAAATTGTTGAGGATGAGGAACAATCAGTTGTACAGTCTACCGAAGGTTAAATAAAACCAAAATCTTTGTAAAGAAAACGTAAATAGTAAAGTTAAGCAACTGGGACGCAGAAAAGCCTTGGCGTGGAGCTCACAATAAATGCAGAACTTTTTTCTCACAATTGTTAAACCTGGGTTCAGTTCCCAAGAGGCAAATACTGGCAGAGGGTACTTAAAAACGCCAGAATATGTACAGCTGGATGACTGCTAAATTGTCTGAAGAAGCCTGGAGTAAGATGTGTACAAAGTCTGCTGGCAAAAAGCCACTGTGTCAGACAACGTAATGAAGAACTGAAGGATAAATTCCTCAAGTTTCAATCTAACCATTTTTGGTGAAGATAGGGCACTATTTTTGTTTTAAAAAATGAGGTACAACAGAATATGTTGTATTCTCTCCATATAAAGCGATCAGAACATACGTAGAATGTGTGTAGGTAAATTGTCATCAGGACAACTGGTTCTTTCCTAACAGTTTTGCTTAAATTGTACAAGTAGGCCAATGGCAGTTATAAAATATAGATTATGCAGGTTTAACACACACTTCGTGTTATGACTGCACTATTTGGAGTGCTACAGCAAGACTATTCTATTTTGTTTGATGGGAAAATATTGCAGCTCTCAGTTGATTATCGGATGTAATAGAACCTCCCTCTATAGTCCTTAAGGAGAAACAGCTTATGCAGTTCTGTGGTTCTCAGTATTTGAACTTTCTACTGTACCTTGGAGAGTTCTCCGAGTGCAGGTCGAACCCAGCCCAGCTTGTCTAACACACAGTTATCAAAAACTGCCTGTTCCTTGCGGCACCGGCGGAGTTCTTGCAGGTTGGAATAATCAATGCAGGTCCAATATTCGGTGAAAGAATCAGCACAGTTGCTCTTTATCTTCCTATGTGAGAAAAAATATTTAGTACTTTTAGAAATACAGCTCCTCGATGACATCAACTAAATTTAGAAAGATCTTGCAAAGTGCTTCAACAGTAAATACGGTAATGATAATAAAAGGCACAAGGCAATAGTTTACAGTAAAATTGCAAAATCTCACAATTTGACATTCTCCATAAAAACAATCCCAAGAAACTTTATCTGGCCCAAACAACATTAAAAACTTGGCAAATATTTTTGCAGGGAGGATGGACTGGGAACTACAGTATGTTCCACATCGTGCACACTTTTTTTTGTTGCTTTTTACAAAGCCACTATAAAGCTTTAGAAATGAATTGCAAAAAAGCACAACTCAAAGATAATGCAAATTACACACGATGACCGCATGAAACTGACCTAGGGAACTACACAAACCACTCTACTGCAGCTGTTTAATGCTTTGTAAGAACAATCATTAGCAAGTATAAATCTCATGGTGCCACAACAGTGATCTCCATTACTTCATATTTTTATAATAATAATCCTTGCGCCTTTTAGACATCTCAATGAGCTTCACACAATATACTGTAAAGTGAATTGACTATATTTGTGGGTGAAACTCGGCAGCCAATTGTGCACAGCAGTGTCTCACACAGTCATGATTGAAATGACTAAATTCTTGCCCAAGGTTTCTCCTTGTCTGGATTTGAACCCAAGTCTCTCTCTTGCAAGGTGAGTTTCAGGACTGAACTAAGGACTCCACATTATATGACTTTTCATTATATCATTATTGACAAATATCCAAGAAAGTTGTGCACACAAAAGCACAGATACACCTAATGAGCACTGATGGGACCTCAGTAAGTGCACAGACCTCCCTTCAATTACAGCTTAGTGTAATGCATGTTTCACTATTTAAGGTATGCTGCATTCATAATTTAAATTTGAATTGGATTGAAGATGACCAATTGATCAATCCATCTCACAAATCTATCGGCAGCAGCATTCATTCCCTTTGTGAATTTTTTTTTAATGCATTCACATTAAAATATCTGGATTGTGTACACCTAAAAAAAACAGGTGACATAAATCACTCATAAATTTCACCCTACATCCATTAATCATTCAGACACAAGCTCCACTTCTCAGATTTAAATTAAGTTCTCAGATTTATATTTAGTATAATTTGATATGAAACCTGAGCAGCACAGTTCTTTGTATCTTAAGACACTTAATAGCTGATTTGCATCGAAGACATTTGATGCCAAACTACTTTCATACCTCAGTTTAATAGGAATCTGTTTAAGACACTCTTATTTATAAACATACAACTTCATTTTTAAGCCGTGAAAATGTCAAATGTGTAGATGACTACCAGAATCACTGTATTCTTTTTACAATCATCCATTTTAATAATCCAATAATCCAACTTTAAAACCATATGGGAACCAATAAGTGAACCAAATATTCTGGCAAAAGCATCAAGGCTAGTTTGATAAAAGCTGCAAGGGAGTTGTTTTGTGTCATACATCAAGTCAGTTAAGAATTTTAACACTGTATAGTTTCTTGAAAAATAAGTAACTTTTTAATGATCCACTCTCGATTATACTAATTGTTCCTAATTGTTATCAGCTTTTTCACTACAAAGACACTGTAACTTTCCGTACAATCTGGCACAAAAGCACATTGGCTCCTGAAGTTGTATGCGAGAGCCAAGTACTGTACATGCACAAACTTTTAAAAAGATGGATAAAAGGGGAAGAAACGTTGCAATTTAGCACTGCACCTTATCTGAATGGATCTGCTACTGATGTTTTAGGTTTGTTTCCTAGAGTGAATTGAGATCATTTAGTTTCTGAAATTAACAATGAACTAATAAATGCACAACTCAGCTGCTAAGCAGCAATCCAGTTTGACATTTTCATTGATACCTAGAACATGATTGACTCCAGATTAAAACTAAACTCACTGATGTTTATTTGGTTAGCAAGTGAAGATGCACATTTCGGCACGATGCTGTGCCTGCTACAATCTGAGTGACATTACTCATAACGGTTTTCTTACATGAAACAAATATTTCAGTATAAACCATTTTTTAAACATGACCAAAATTTCCAGCTTTTTAAAAAAAATTACCAGCATGCACCTCTCAAGAAAGTTGAGAACATGTTTGCACTGCCAAGTCTCATTGATAATAATTCTTACATTTCATATAATACTTTACACTATTACATTAATAAATAATAAATATATTTATTATATTACATTTCATAAAATACTTTACAGCATATTCTATGAAGCGCTTTGAGATATGTAGAAGACGTGAAAAGTGCTATATCAAATGCAAGGATTGTTGTTATTATAATGAGAATTATGTCATAAATGTCTCAAAGCAAAGTTTCTGTGTGGTGAGTGTCTTTTTAGGCCATCATACATAATGATCCATACAGATGCTGCAGCACTGCCTAGTTTTACCAAACATAGCTCCCCTGAGCCAACTCCAGCTTGGAAGAATACCACAATTATTTAATAATTATTATGTACAATAATAATTAGGATTATTATATTCAATAATGATTTGTGGAGTCCTATAACTTAGTGGTTAGAGCACGCTCCTTGCAAGCGAGGGACCTGGGTTCGATTCCCAGCAGACAAAACCCAAGGCAAGTTTGCTGACACATACTCAATAATAATTCATCAAGAAAAAAAAATTGGTCACCTCAACCCACGACTGTTGTGGGACACCGTTGTGTGTAAGTGGCTGCCGCTGTTCGCCCACAAATACACTGTCAAATATAGTATTAATAATCTTTGCATGTGATGCAGCATTTGTGAAGGTTCTCGAAACACTTCACAGTTAATTACTGTAAAGTGGAGTGGAGGCGAAAGCAATTTCCACAAACCAAAGTTCCACAAACTGTCAGGAAGTGAATAATCAATCTATCAGTATGATTGTTGACCAATCCTGGGACATCCTCCTGACATGAAGGCACCCTACAAGTGTAAATTGTATTGTGTGCCATTGGACCCTTTTTTTTTTAAAAAAAGGGTAGACATGATCGGTTTAACACCTGGAAGGTCAATACGTCCAATAATTCAGCACTCCCCTCCTCCCTCCCCGGCTTGGACTACTAGCTCAGAGTCCATACATGGGGTGTTGAACCCACAACCTTCTGAGCTAGAAGCCAGAGCCACAATAACAACACATTACATTTGTAATAGGGCCTCTGACATTGGGAAGATGCCCCAAAGCGCAGGAATTGGACCCCTAACTGGGCGGGTTACATAATAATACAGTACCTGCAATTGATATAGAACCTTGTCACGTCTTCGAGACGTCTCAAAGCGCTTTGTAGAAGATACTGTAAAGTAAATTCACATTTGACTGGGTATCTTGTGGACAAAACGAGTGTTGGGATAAGCAGGGATGGAAAGGAAGGTGACCGAAGGTGCGGTCGAACAGGAGGACCTTGAAAGAGGCAAGGCAAAGTGTGTATGGGGGGGGGGGGGGGGGGGCAAGGTGACAGCTTAACAATTTATAAACACCGCTGAGGGCAGGGCAGCCAACCCAAAGTGCGAGGCTCCAGGCCTGACCCGAGAGCTCATGGAAGTGTCTGAGAGCTGAGGTACCTGAAGAAGTCCAGGGCGCACTCGTTCACCTGCCTGCCTTCCTGAAGGCATTTCCGTGGGTCCTTCTCCTCCCAGCGGCACAGCATGAACTCCTTGTTGGCGCGGTCGCACTGCGAGCCGTAGTGGTGAGCGGCCGCTTTCAACACCGAAGACGACACGTTCACCTCCTGCACGGTCAGCTGCTGGTACGTCGGGAGTTGGGGCTCGGCCGCTGACACCGTAGGCGACATGTTTGCCTCACCGGGAAGGAATGGTTAGGGTTTGGGGGAAGGGGAGACGGGGAAGGCGGAAAAATCGAGCGCGGCCGGCTCGGCGGCAATCAGGAACGAATTCAGGCCCAAAGGCACCGGCGGAAGGTCACCACACTGCGCCTGCGCGCACGCTCGCAACCGAACGTGCTGGTGCCTCGCTCATCCCGCCCTCGCGCTCATTGGTCGCTTCGAAGGCGACCGGTGGGCCTCCCTGCTTCTGATTGGTGCCGGGAGACGTCAATCAATGTAACCCGGGGTCGAGCAAGTGTGGTTTCGCCTCGGACAAGAGACGGTCGCGAGCTATTGCGCGCTGATTGGCTCGCGCACAACGGCAGTCCCTTTTGCGTTCGAAACCGTTTGAACTCGAAAGAATCTTATTTTAAATTCCAGGCGCGAGGAGTGTGTATTTTGGTGAGTGTGTATGTGTGTGGGGTGAGTGTGTATGTGAGTGTGGGGGGAGTGTGTATGTGTGTGGGGGGAGTGTGTATGTGAGTGTGGGGGGAGTGTGTATGTGTGTGGGGGGAGTGTGTATGTGAGTGTGGGGGGAGTGTGTATGTGTGTGGGGGGGAGTGTGTATGTGAGTGTGGGGGGAGTGTGTATGTGAGTGTGGGGGGAGTGTGTATGTGTGTGGGGGGAGTGTGTATGTGAAACAGGGGAAGATATTATGGCTTCCTGCTCTCGGTGCTGAAATTAAAATAGTGATTGTTCGTTGTGAAGGATACACGGCATCTAAGGGGGCGGGGAGCCGAAGTTACAGATCGTTGCTATGGTATTTTGTTGTAGCCGGAGTGCTAAGACGAAGAGCATGGAAATCCTCGGCACAGAAAGCCAGAGCGGCGAAATCCGCCGCATAGAAAGCCAGAGCGGCGAAATCAGGAGCATCGAAACCCGGAGCGGCGAAATCAGCAGCATCGAAACCGGGAGCGGCGCAACCGGGAGCGGCCATTCCGTAATGGACTACACAGGCAGCAGCTATGTCGGAGACTATAAAAATGGCAGGTATGGAGGATAGAGAGCGGGAGAAAGACTCAGGAATGATTCCTCGCTCCTCTCCCTCTCCCCCCTTCTTGTCCAACATCACCTATCCCTAACTCTTCCTCCTGTCCCTTCATGGGTAAAAGACAGGGCGGGAGAAGACACTTGCAGCGAACCCAAAGCCACAGGGATCAGGTACAAGGAGAACAAGTCACTTGAACAAGTGACTCCTTCCCACTCCCAAGTATTGTGTCGGCCTGGCTCAGTGGTTGCCCACTCGCCTCGAGTCAGGACAGGAGGTTGTGGGTTCAAACCCCATTTCGTGGCTTGGAATCACACTGTCTAAGGTGGCGTTCCAGTGCAGTGCTGGGGGGTGGGGGGGGGGGTTGCATTGTGAAAGGTGCCATCCTTCCGATGAGACACTAAACGGAGGCCCCGCCTTGACTGTTCAGGTGGACAATAAAGATCCCATGGGGCTATTCGAAAAGAGAAGGGAGTTTATCTTTGTCCCCATGTCCTGGATGGCAGTGCCCCAAAATAGGATTGATCACTCATTTTACAGTTGTTTGTGGGACATTGATAAGAACATAAGAAGTAGGAGCAGGAGTAGGCCATTCAGCCCTTCGAGCCTGCCCCACCATTCAATCATGGCTGATATTCCGTTCTAACTCCAGCTACCTGCCTTATCCCCATACCCCTTAATCCCTTTATAAATGAGAAATCTATCCAATTCAGTCTTGAATATGATCAAGGACTGAGCATCAACAGCCCTTTGGGATAAGGAATTCCATACATTCACCACCCTCTGAGTGAAGAAGTTTTTTCTCAAAGGGCTGACCCCTAACTTTAAGATTGTGACCCCTGGTTTTAGATTCTCCAACCAGGGGAAACAATCTCCCACTATCTACTTTGTCGTCCCCCTTCATAATCTTATAGGTTTCTATAAGATCTCCTCTAATTCTTCTATAAGATCCCCTCTAATTCTTCTATATTCCAGAGAATATAGGCCCAAATTAATCAACCTATCGTCATAACTGATCCCCCTCCTTCCAGGTACTAACCTAGTGAACCTTCGCTGCATTCCCTCCAAGGCAAGTACATCTTTTCTTAAATCAGGAGACCAAAACTGCACGGCACGCAGTATTCCATATTGGCACTCGATGTTGGCACTCGTGTTACAGTATTTGCCTACAAATATGCAGTGACTCCATCTCATAATAAATTGCTTTGAGATGTCCTTTCGACATGATGAGGCACTAAAGAAAATGCAAGGATTATTATTATTATAATCTCCATCCCACCTAGCCTGGTGAATGGCCTTCTGATTTTCTCCCCGTGCCTCTTTTCTTGACAGTAGTGGTCGTTTGTGTCAATTGGAAGCACTCTTGCCTCTGAGTTAATAGGTTATGTCATCAAGTTTCACCTCAGGAAATGAGATCAAAATCCGCACTGAATGCATTATCAAACAAGCCATCCTTCGGATGAGGGATTGGACAAAAGTTTAAGGCAATCTTTTCTTGTGTTTAAAATGCTTGCTAAAGATCCGGTAGCACTATTTCAAAGAAGATTTGGGAGATATCCCGGAGTCCTGCCCAATATATTATTCCCTGGTCCAAAACAAACAATGCCAAAACAGATTAATAATAATCCTTGCATTTGATGTAGCGCTTTTCACGTCTTCTAGACATCTCAGATTGATTGCTCATAGCAGTTTGTGGGACATTGCTGACACGCATTAGCTGAGGTGTTTCCCTACATTAAAAACAGTCATTACACAGAAAGGAATCCTACATTGTATGAAGCACTTTGTTTTTGACTTCACAAGGTTGTACTTCAAATGTAGGCATTTTTATTGAAATAAAGATGAAAAACAATTCCTTTCTGTTTGCAGAAATAATTAACATATATTTTTGAACTGCTACCAGACCATACCTCTCCGCAGACCTCTGTTAAGAATTAGAATGGGTTTTGTATGAATCACTCTTTCCACATACTGAACTGCATCTCAGCCTATTACATGCAAATCAGGAATTATTCCTGCATACACAGTCTGATTACATAGACAGGAACAGATGGCTGCAAGTCTTTCAATATACACAAGAGATTCAAGACGACAGAATGAACCACTCAAGCCAAGCTTTGAGTCCATGATTATCTGATCTATGTTGTAATATAGATACACTTTTTCACTTGATGTTTGTTTTCCAAATTGTCTTCTCACCTAAAGGTACCATTGTAAAAACCACTAGAAAAGGACAACCTTCTTTACTACTGATTTACCAATTTTACTGTAGTAAGCCATTTTTAAGAGTTTAAGAGAAAATTCACGTCTTCACAACACTTCAAAGTAACTCAACATGTGACGTTGACAAGGTCAACAACAAATTGCATACCGCTGGACATTGATGGGTTTGCACCTGAGCTGGGGGTTGGAGTCAAGAGGGGATGAATTACGGTGGAAGAATGACCGAAGGCAATGGTCAAAGAGGAAGGTCTTGAAATGGGCTTTGGAAGCAAGAGAGGGTGTGAGCTGGAGGGCTCTGGGATAGAGTCTTGGAGGATGAAAGCAGAAAGGTTGAAGTTCAGGGGATATGGAGGAGCCCAAGGTGGTGGGATATGGAGCAGGCTAGTTCGCCACCAGTGGAAGGAACAGACACATTGGTAAGATTTTAGTGGGTTGCAGAGGATGGGAGCAGCAAGACTGATAGTGCTTTAAAAGTGAGATTGAGGATCTTGAATCTCCCCTGAGGGTTGGGAAGCAAATAGAGTGGATGAGGATGAGGCTGATCAGCTCACATGCCTTTGCACAGGAGAGGACATGAGCTGCAGAGTTATGAATAATCTGCATTTTATGGAGGGAAGAGTTGGGAAATCTACGAGCATGGTCGAGCCTGGATATTATGAAAGCATGGATGAGCATCTCGGCAGCCTGAGGAGAGCAATCGAGGCAAAGGCATGGGTAATGTTGCAAAGATGGAGGAAGGCAGAAAGAGTCAAGTCATGGATGTGTGTTAGTGATTATCAAATGCAAGGTTTTATTTGTCTGAAACTCTTATCCTTGTAACAATGATTACAATTATTAACCAGCGGATATCCAATTTTTCTTTTTGCTTGCTTCTTTCCATCTTTTCATTCCCTCTATTTCCTGCTATCTGTCTTCAGGATGGAGGGACAAGGTAAGTATACCCTCCCAACAGAAACTATATACAAAGGAGGGATGAAAGATGGCCTGTTTCATGGTGAAGGGACCTTGTACTTTCCCAATGGAAGCAAATATGAAGCCATTTGGGACAATGGAGTTAAAAGAACGGTACGTTCTTAACATTTAAAATCATGAGGGGATTTGATAGGGTAAACAGAGAAAAACTGTTTCCACTGGAGGGTATGACAGTGACTCGAGGACAGAGATTTAAAATAGTTTCTAACAGAAGCGGAGGGGAGATGAGGAAGTTTTTCATGCAGTGAGTTGTTCGAGTCTGGAATACATTGCCTGAAAGAGTGGTAGAGGCTGATTCGATAACAACTTTTAAAAGAAAGGTGGATAGTTATTTGGGGAGGATGGGCTTGCAGGGTTATGGGGAGAAAGCTGGGGAGTGGGATTGACTTTGAATAGTTCTTTCCAAAGAGTTTACACAGATTTGCTGAATGGCCTCCTATTGTGCTGAAAAATTAAATGATTCTGTGAACATAGTCTTACTGTAGCTTCCATGACATGTATCCCCCCTCATCGGGAGCCGAATACAGATTCTCACTCCTTTTCCAGTTATGCCCAGACAATTTTGAGTATTAAATCCGTGGAGGAATCAAGAGAAGTATGATTAAAATCCTCTTCTCACTACCCATCCATGTCCAATTGATGAACCAAGCAGGTCTAATGTTCTACAGTATCAGTTAGAAATAAAAAACACAAAATAAATAGCTGGGACACTCAGTAGGGTCAGGCAATATCTATGGGGAAAGGAAAGTGTCAACATTTCGAGCCTAATATCCTTCGTCAGAGCTGGGGCACATTGGAAGGAGAGGCTTTTAACGACTGACAGAGAGGGGAAAGGGCCAGGGTGGGGCATAAAAGACAATGGAGAGAATGTAGGAATGTAGTAGAGGACAGGAGATGACAGGTTAAAGAGGAAAAAACAACAACATAATTACATTTGTATAATAAAAACGCATTATATGTCTTGATCTATTTCACTTGCAACAAGGTATCTGACACTAACGTCAGTACCCCCCAAGGTTATGTCTGACATCTGCGTTTCTTTTTAGGGCAAATACATATTTGCCGATGGGCTGAATTACAGTGATACAAAGTGGAAATATTGCGACGCCTATGACAGGCGATTTTACACTGAAATATGCAATGGATTGAAACCAGCAGGTACATTGTCCAGCAATTTTAAATAGAAGCAGGGAAAGCCCACGAACAGTGAGCGATGCAGTTTAAAGACTCAAAATGATGCAATGGATTGAACGAGTCAGGGGTGAAAGATTATTTCCACTGGTTGGTGATTTGGCAGTGAGGGAAGAATAATCTTAAGATTATTGCAAGCACACACAAGAAGGGAGGTTAGAAGAAATGTATTTTGCACAGAGGGTTATTAGAATGTAGAGGCGTTACCGCAAATGGCTATTGAGGTCAAGCCAATTAACTTGTAAAAGAATAAAGTAATACAGGGAAGGAGCAGGGAAATGAGATTAGACCAAATAGTTCCTGCAGAGGAGCTGGCATTTTTAATGTTATGAATGTAAAATTGATCATGTAGTATTTTATGATTTAATATGCAATGAAGTGGTCACACTAGTGACACATACAAAACTCTGTGGTATGTAGAGATGATGTTTAAAGGCATTACTGGATATCAAATCCCTTTGGGACGACTATTATCTTAATTTCCTTTCAATTACATTGTGCCATCCCTGCCATGCTTTGTGTAGTAACTCTGTATTGATTATAGAATTCTCCTCTCCTGAAGTTCCTAATTGATACCAAAGTACACACTTCATATAGGTGCTGGGGTTGTCCTCCAGGACTCTGTTCAAGGGGCCGTTCATGTGAGACGAGGCAGCGAGTGTAAGGAGGCTGTTGGGAAAGAGGAAGGGGAATGTTGATTTAAGCCTTGCCCCAAGATGATGGCAGCGGAGTGTAAACCAGAACTGGGTAACCTGGTTGATTTCTCCCTCTTCCCAGAAGCTGAAGCCAATTATAGCACTTTCACTCCCATCAGGGCCAAGATCAGCTACATTAGCCCAGACCAGGAAGGGACCTCTTGGGCATATGACTCATTTTAACTCTTGGCAGTGACTGTGCCTATTTAGCCCCTGGAGGAGCTAAAACACTAAACCTGTATATGATTTAATCCAAGTAGTTCTTAAAACGAGCAATTTAGCTGTTGGTGTTCCTTGACCTGTCAAACTTTGATCTCAATTTACAACAGTTTCAGTGAAAATTAGTGCAATAATTCAACTATTAGTCTACTTGTAGGACGTGCATCTAAATGGGATGTGAGTGTAATTTGTTGATGTTTCCGCACCTGACTAAGGTCGTTCTCAGCTCACGGACCTGGATCCTCCAAGAACAATTCCAAAAGGATGTTATGACTGTGGTGATGGCTTCTATAACCCTGAAGAAAGAATAGTCTATGATTACAATAATAAATTCCTCCGTAACGCTGGTAGGTTTCTTCTTAGAAGCAGCAGTTTTGTTTTGTCTGTGAGAGTATACACTGGTCATTTTATATATTTTCTCTTACCAAGAATGCTACAAGATTCAATGTTCTTTATCTTCTGGTGTTTTGGCTTGTGTCAGCCACATATGTGTTAATGTCATGCTCTTGGTTCTCTGTGTAAGTGTTTTTCACCACCTCTTTAATGCATAACAAAATGCATATACCCGCAGTTTTTTGTCTTGACAGTAAATGTTTTCAATCAATCACATTCGACTCCGTTTGAATTCAGTTTACGTTCATAGCAATATGAACTGCTTGGCTCAGTTGGTAAAGCTACTGTCCAGAGTGAAATGGAGCTACACCAGTTCCTATTTTGAGCTTGCCAGATAATGCTATCAATGGCACGTTTTAGTTGGTTAGTCTCCAGTAATTACCCACAACGCACAATCGGGTCCCCAATCCTTGGCTCTTGCCAACCTATGCCTACGACTTTCCAGAATTAGGTAAGCAGGATGTATCCCTCTGGGGAGAGAGTGCGCATTCCGTTCCAAAAAATATCTGGGATTTCCATGTGTGCTAGATTGCGTAGGCGTTCTTTGGGCAAAGATAGAAACAGGCTCAGCTGTGATAACTGTCACACTCAAGTAGCCTTACCACACTTGCTGGGCTAGCAACACACATGAAAAATAGGCACTTACACAAGGGTAACTAGCTCATTGAATTCAGGAGAAGAGGGAATGTTTGAATGGGGGGAAAAACAAGACCTCTATTCATATGAAGGCATATTTAAGATGTACGTATTTCAGATGTATTTAAATTTCATAACCGTCAATGAATTCACAAGCTTGTGTGCTGAATTTTACACCTTAACTATGTTCAGTCAGAGCTGTTTAAGTTGTCAAAGTTTGATTCTTTGTCACACGAGTAGAATATCTTTTTTTTAACCAACTGATGGTGGCAACCAGATACACAAGGATTAGTTGATTTTCACTGCAAAATTTGATGAGTCGCTTGAACAAAAAAAATCGAATCAGTTTTATTTTAGCTCTAATTTTAAAAGTGAAGCACATCAACAGGGGTGTTTAATAAAAAAAAGATACACTGCCAACAACCTTCCTTCAAGAAAAGAAACAATCGAAAGGCAATTAGAAACCAACATGCAGAGGAACTGGGATCCCTCGAGGGAGGGAGCCTGGGCCAGAAGGCCAGTGCTGTAGAGGAAGGTTGGAGAAACAGCTGTGGGCAGGAGGAACTGTGAAAGTAGGCTGCGATAAAAGCGGACAGACCGAGAACCACTTCAGTGTAGACTGGGCAGGAAACACCAAAGCTTCTGGCCAGAGCTTCGAACCAGCAAAAAGCAGATGTTAGGAAATATTCAGGAAGTCCTCTGCGTAGCTCCAAAGGCTAGACAGGTTAACAGAAAGTGCTGCTGTCTCTCGCACTTCTAGGAGTGGCTTTAAAGGATACACAGGTTCCTCGGCCTTTAACCCATCCTCTGAAATGTTCTCTGCAGAGACCAGTGTGTTTTCTGGCTGATAAAATTGGGTGTAAAAAGAAAGCATCCCTTCTTTGCCATTCCTGTAATTAATCTAAGAAATGAGGTTCCACAGAAAAAGGAATTTCCATTAATCACATTGGGTTCAGGCTGTTTGAAACATCCTCTGGTGATGAACGTATCCTGGACTCTTCATACAGCGTCTGCCATCGTCTCCGCAGCTAGTTACTGGCATTGAACAGATTAAAATGCATGACACCAGCTTCAAAACAACATGGCGATAGCATGCGGAGGAGCTACCTGTTC
This sequence comes from Hydrolagus colliei, assembly GCA_035084275.1. Taxonomy (NCBI): domain Eukaryota; kingdom Metazoa; phylum Chordata; class Chondrichthyes; order Chimaeriformes; family Chimaeridae; genus Hydrolagus; species Hydrolagus colliei. The sequence goes on along the minus strand of CM068765.1, from coordinate 6,582,458 downwards.
TCCATGATTGGTGTTGCTTAAATAATGTTAGCTTAAACAGGAAAGCAAAATGAACTTCAGAAAGCTCCGTATTTCTATCAGCCTGAGTTTCGTTCAGTCTTTTCTCGCAAAATAGCACCGTCAAGAGTCTAGGAGAGCTACAACTGACTATATTACATGGCTTCACTCCTGCTGTAGATACATGTGCAGTAAGCCCCATACTTCAATACAGCTGTTTCAAGCAAGCAGTCTAAAAGGAGAATATTTTACAGTAAAGAGAAACTCGTACATGACACAGGTTACATGAGAAATCTTGGCATAGAAAATTCATCCATGTAACAATACTAGTTGTGGAGTTTTGTAGTTCAGTGGTTAGAAACTCGCCTTGCAAGCAAGAGGCTCGATTCCCGGCAGAGTGAAATGTTGGGCAAGTTTCCCTAGTCTACATGCCTCTGTTTACCTAGCACTAAGTAGGAACCAGTTGTTAATCGATTGGTGGATTGCTTTTTACACTCAATCCACGACTGTTTGTGGAATTGGCTGCTGTGTTTTGCCCACAAAATATATAGTCAATTCACTTTACAGTATATCCTACTTTTAGATGTCTTGAAGACGTGATAAGGCGCTGTAACAAATGCAAGGATTATTATTATTTATTTACCTCAGATAAATGATAAATTGTTCGACTTCATGAAGTTCAAAGGATAAGGTTAAGGTTCTGCCAACTGATCAAACACCAGCCAAATAATCATTTCCAGTTGATTATAGCATTTGGTTACATTAGAAAAGGGAAATGGAGCTGGTTTCTCAGAGAACAAATTATTTAAAAGTTGTGAATATGTGGAGCGATTGTATTTAAGCTTTAATTACCATATGCCAACAATCGCAGTTAGCTTAATGGCAATTATAGGGATGCTAGAAGCAGCAGCTAATGAAAGCGTGAGCATTAATTGCATTTTTAAAAAGTGATGAAATGCGCTTCTTGAGTTTGACCCACCGTCGGAGGTCGAGGGAGAATAAGGGGAAGTATCCTAGTTTCCATGCAGCTGGCAGGAATTGGCCTGGGCATCTGGGATTTAATGTGGTCGCCACACAGCCAGGTAGAGAGTGAAAAGGCTAGTCAAGTGGCTGTTAAGGCCATCGCTGCTAATTATGAACAATCAGCGAAGGATTTAAGGCTTGTTCATAAGAATAGACCAGTTCATCTATTTCACTGGGTACCAGTGAAGAGCTTGCAGCTGCACGGATTCAAATTGCGCATAAAACCTACTGCAATTATCCGACAGGGTTCTGCCGATAAAATATGTTCATCATCCATTTCTTTAACACAGCGCTCAGCCCCATGCGAGCAGAACGCTGGGTTAAAATAAAGAATGCATAATCAGTACGACAAGGAGGTCTGACATGCGAGTCGTAAAATAACAAAGAACGCTTTGCCGAAGTGTTCGCTGATTGCAAATGCAAGGCTAGAAATGTTTCCCTCTGAAGCACTGAGTCAATTTCAACCTTGTTGTAGCCTGAACCTGCTGGCAAACTTCCATTTTATTTTTTGACTGATCCTGGTGGCAATTGAATAGGATATTCAGAACTTCCCTTGTTTCGAGGCGTGGGTGGAATTCTCATAAGCAGCCCCTTGTTTCCTGTGAGCCAGAGCGATGTCTTTTTGACACTTACCTGTTCTGTCGTGCAGTGTGCTGTGCAGGATCAAAAACAGAATAAAGAAAGAACCTGCCTATTTATAGTGTGTTAATCACATTGAAATGTGTCCCAGTGCCTGACAAATTATTGAAGCACTTTGGGACATCCAGAAGACGTGATAAGGAGCTACATCAAATGCAAGGATTACTACTACTATTGCTGTCAAGTGTAGTGACTGTATTTGTAAGCAAATATGGCAGCCAGTTGATTGACAAATTGCACCTGGAGGATTATTGATAAGACACTTTATGAAATGCAAGAATTATTATTATTATTATTGTCCAGAACACTGGGAGAAAATCTCTTCTTTTTTTAATGGTGTCATGAGATCATTATTATCCACCTGAAACAGGTAGGTGAATCACTGAGTAATATCTCACCCAAGGAAGGTTAATCTTCACGTGTACTGAATTGGAATGTCATGCCTGTTTTAGAGGATCAAATCCCGATGTAACCTTAAACCAACGATCATCTGACTCAGATCTGAACATGCTGTCAACTGAACCAAACTGACAACTACTGAGTAGCCCATTATTATTATTATGAATACATTCTCATGTAATAATAATAATGATCCTTGCATTCGATATACCGCTTTTTCACATCTTATCTTATCTACGTCTCAAAGAGCTTCACAGAATACACTGTAAAGTGAATTGGTTCAAAGATGTAGCCCTGCTTATGCTCCCATCTCTTTTTGGAAGACAAGTCTAATGAGTGCATAAGCTTTTTAAAATAATGATAAACCTTGCATTTGTTATGTTGCTTTTCACGTCTACTAGACGCCTCAAAGCACTTTACAGAATATACTGTGAAGTGAATTGACTGTATATTTTGGGTGAAACATGACGGCCAATTGCGCACAGCAGCGCCCCACAAACAGGATAAAGTGGATTGAAGTGACCAATTTATTATTGTTAATTAAACCAAAATGAATTATTTGCAGGATGTAGCAAGTTAAATGAAGGTAGACAGAAGTAGTGTTCAGAGCAGATATAGAAAAACTAAGAGTCTTAGGTAGATCTTGTTGCTGTACACGCCAAAATGAATCACAATGGACCTTTGCTCCACTGTTTCATGTCAATGCATAATGATCTCTGAAGTTGTTAAACATACGGAGACCAATCAACAATAGAGCAGCCCTTCTGAGTGCACCAAGCACATTCCCTTTGTACCTGGGATGATTATTGCTAAGAAAATATCACTCCTTCACTCTTCGCTTTCAGATGATGACGAGGATGAGTGGATAATCCGGACCTGTCGGAAGGGTTGGGATGAGATAACAGGATTCAAGCCTAAAAACCGAAAGGAGCCAGAGAAGGAGACTTTATAACCTTCCCCAGAAGGTCTGAGCTTTATGGAATCTCTCTTGCCGTCTGAAATATTTGACTCTTTTCACTATGGAGTTTTGTACAGTTTGAGGAATGGACCTGAAATGTGATTCCATTAAAAAACTTACAATCACTTATTCGTTTATTGATTTTCTTTCAAGAAAAGATTGAAGTATTGCACAGTATTCATATTTGAGAAATGTGAGAACATTCTATCCTAGATTTAATGGATCCGTGCAGCCATAGTAAATTTTTTGTATTAGATATTGTCTGTAGTCTGTTATTAGTACTTCCCGTTTGGTCCAAGGGCAGAAGGGAATGTATTGTTTTTACTGAGCGAGGCGTAATTCTCGGGCGATCACTGAAAAGAATAAACTGATGCAGGTTTTTGTCTAAGTGATCAAAGTGATGCTGCAGGAAGTCATCTTTGCACTCACTGCAATGCTATGAGTTCACAGAGACATAGACAACAAAAACAACAAAATTACATTTATAGAGTGCCTTTCACGTCAGGAGGACAAGAGCAATGAGCTCTCAGATTGTAGATGTAATCCTTTTTTTTCACTCTTAAACTACCAGCTCAAAGTCACAGTGTTTGGAACCCTGGCTGAATTCTTTCCCCTCCCTGACTGAGCGAATTGCCCTGTAGCGTACTGGTTAGAGTACTCGCTTCGCAAGCGAGAGGACCTGGGTTTGATTCCCCGGCAGGGCAAAATGTTAGGCAAGTTTCCTAACTCCACTCGCCTCTGTTTACCGAGCAGTGAACAGGAACCTGGTTGTTAGTCGATTGGCGGATTGCTTTTCCAGGGGTAATAATCCCTTCAAAAATAAAATAAATAAAAAAGAAATAATAATTTGTCACTCAATCCATGCGTGTTGTGGGATATTGCTGTACACAATTGGTTGCCGCTTTTCACTCATAAAATATACGGTCAATTCACTTTACAGTATACTCTGCGAAGCACTTTGAGATGTCTCAAAGATGTGATAATATGCTGTATCAAATGCAAGGATTACTGCTATAATCCCCACTAATATCAGCAGAGATCAGGAATCACTGCACTGGCCATGGATCTCTGTCACATGTCATCATATTTAGTCACAGTTACACACACATTCAGATTAAATAAGGCTACATTGAATTAAACCATCCTGTTCAAAGTGTGTATAACTCATTAGATCTGAAATTGCCCAGCTCACTACAATACCATATTAAAAATAACATTAACATCGACGGCAAATCTTCGAAAACACCTCTTCTCTAACTTGAACTTTGAATTAATGTAAAATGTGACTTGTTGCCGTCGGTTTGCCTGCAATTTGACAGCAATTGCCTGTGAAGCGCTTTGAAACGTTTTGACATCAGAGGCACTATTATCAAATGGAAGAATTATTATTATTATAGTTGTTAGAGCATTTACGCTACCAGTAATTGTACACTGTGCAAGCAAAACAAAGGGGAATGCTTGTTACAGACTTTAAATTGCTTCCTGTAATAGACCAAGTCTTTAAATCACAGCCCTGGACAATCAGTTTAGATAGCGTCACCTGTGGTGTGTACATTTTCTCCCTTTCTTTTACCCCATTGCCAGTAAGCATGTGTGAAAAAGAGTTGGGGGTAAATTCCACTATACAATGTGCGGATTTTGCTTGTGATTGGGAGCTGAATGACCTGAGACTGTGGGCGCTCCCGGGGGTTTCCGGCTTACGGCTGCCTTAGTCCAGCTCAAGCACCGCTTTGCATTAAAATTCCCTGCCCAATGTACGCTACCCCACCATGAAACAGCCGATCGCTATCGTACATGTTATACAGCCTAACGCAAGTCCGAGGCTCGAATTTCCACCTTGTTGTGCCCAGTGAGACCATTCTGTCTTTAAGATGGAAGATCGACGAAAACTTGCCAATAATTCTTTTCTCGGTGTGAAAGCTGGTTTGATGCGCCGTTTAAAAAGCACCGGCTTCCACATTACCACTGGATTTAAGAATTTCTCCGCAATTCAATATAAAAACTGAATCGTCAGAGGCTAACACCAGGTAGAATTTCAGACTTCCAACAGCCAAATCCATCAGCCAAATCCATTTATGCGTACTTTGTGTTTTTTTAGTGGAGAGATTAGCGGCGTTATTAAGGCGTGAAATTAACCTGTATTGAATTCAGAATCGCAGCAATAGCGTCCGATAGATTAAAAGCTACTTAGCTACTGAATCGCTCAATGGGGTTAATCAGTGGTGAAATGTGGAGAAACAGACTTGTGATGGTTTAAGAAAACTAATTGCTGTAATACATTCAACAACGGAAATTAAAGCCCACCACCATGTGTGTGGTTAAAGAGGATTTTTGCAATTCATGTACACCTAATGACAGAAAATGAAAGGCATCAAAGGACATTAACTGGATGGTGAAGAAAAGTTCTTTTTAAGTGTCTACGGCCTGTATTTATTTGGAGTTGTACAAACTTTTAATTCTGTCTTTTAAACTGTTAACGATCAATACAATAACCAATGCTGCTTTATGTGCAAGTACTCTACCTCATATCATTACAGTAATAATACAAGGTTTTAATGGCAGATGAAAAGAATAGAGGGATCAATATTGGGGCTGGTTGTGTGCTGTACTCGTATTGTTTTACATATGTGTGTAATGATTTCTGGCCTCGAAAAATGCATTTTGCATTGACAAGATGTCATTTGCTACAAATGTCTTTTTTTTCACATGATCAAAACCCTCTATACAATTCATTTCTCATCAGCTTTATAGTGAAGCAAGCTGCTCCACTTCAGTGAGGTTTCAGCGATGCAAAATCACTCGAGCAATACTTAGCAAGGCCTTAGCAAAGCAATTGCTGCCTTTCAGCTTTATAGTCACAGATATATCAAGTGCAAACAGCGTATTCTACCTTCCTCAAGGCTCTCGGGAAAAGTAGCTTCTAGCATGTAGTTGACTCTTTTCTGAGCGTAAATACCCAGCCAAAATATGCTTTAAATGACAAATCCTCCACTCTCGCCTATCTCCCTTTCACTGATCGATGCAACACACTGATGAGAGAGGGAGAATTTTATAATGCTTTATCCCTATCATTGTGCCTATCATAACTCTCTGAAAGAATTAGCATTTAGTCCTACTTAATTGTCTTTTCCTCTGATCCTCTTTTATTTTAGTTTTTGTATATTTCAATTTATATATCTTGTGTGTTTCTCTCCTACAAAATACACAGTTGATCGACTTTACAATATATTCTGTGAAGTGCTTTGAGACGTCTCTAAACGACATGCTATACAAAATATAAGAATATTATATCTTTCTTGTTCCAATATTTATCACAACGCCTTTTCGAAATGATTACGTACGTCAGGGGAGTTATATGCCTTGCACAGAGGGTGGATTATTTCAGTAAAATAATATTAACTGAAGCTGGTTTTCATGAAAGTGGCAGCACTTTTATTGCATTTTAATCACACAAATAATACATTAACAACGCACAATAAAAGTCTAAATGTTACAAAAACTGAACATTTGAAAAGTGCTTACGGAAGTTTATATCTTACAATAAATACTTGATAAAACAGTGTCTTGACATTTCAAAAGTAGCATCCATTTTCTTTGTTAAAAATGGTGGTCAGCCAAGACATGTTAAATCACCACATGCTAAAACAAAACAATTTACATTGGGGTTAAAAACGTTTCAAACATCATCTATGTACAAGACACGTGTGACAAGACATGAAAAGTCATTTTACTCTTCTGCAGAATCCACAAATTAGAGCTAAAGATTTCTCCCTTTCAGGTTACAAAGTTGTACATACAAAGAGAGTATGTTGGTAACAGTAAACAATGTGTTCTTCCCCTTTTACCCTCCCCCCCACCCCCACCCCCACCCCGCCTACCCCACCATACCTCTTCCCTACTCCCCACTCACAGGAACAAAAAGATATTTTCCATTGTGCTTGTTTGACAGGTTCATGAAATCCTTTGCAACTTCATTAGACGCTAACGTTCAACAGTGGGACCTGTCTGTGGGATCTGCAAAGCCTCATGATGCGAACCGTTCTCATACCAATAGAATTGCCGATCGGTTCCTTATTGGACTTGTACGGACGTCCATTGGAGTCATCATTTGCCAGAGCTTCGGGAGCGTTCGAACCTGCCACATCTCATTGCATATCCAGGACAATCGTTTTCATCTCCATTTGGACACTAAACCTCATGGAAATCGAAACTCAGATTGGTGTCTGAACAGAAATCCAAAGGATCAACCGCAAACATGTCGTATATCCCTCACTGTTAATTAATGTATAAATCCTTTTGGGAATCTTGCAATTTAGACTCCCCCACACCCTCTTTTGTACTATAACTGCCCAATATTGACGTTACTTTTGAACACTGTTCTCTGCTGACACTATAGGTTTCTTTATTACCGTGTCTCCTCATCCCTCAGCAGGCTAATGAACGCAACAACTCCGAGACTTTTATTTGTCATTATTAATAGGCTAAATCACAAGACAGCACACAGAATTTGGTACATGTGGATGAAACAGAAGACAGTAACCGGTGGTGGTGGTGAGGGAAGGTTGTAAAATTGACATTTGAACGGAGAAGACTTAGATGAAGACACATAACATTTTGTCAATGCGTGTAGGAAAGATCAGTGCAAGTGCCTACCAGCTACAGTCAGCAATAGGCATGGTTCAAATACAAAGCTCCCTTTCAAGACCATTAGATCAAGCTCCAGCTGTCTCACGTTTATTTGAGCAGCGTTTTACTAAATGAAATCCCTCAGACTCTTTGAAATGACCTGAAAGACCAGCACTCTCTTTTTTTGTGAGGAAAAAAAAGGCAGCTTTTTATCACTGAGCTATAGAATACAAATCTGGATTTCCTGTGAAGTTTTGCTGCTAAAAGGATGTGCCATCAAAGCAATAGACTGCTTCAGAATGCCTCACTAGAGTCAAATGGCCTCTATCATCCCGTCCACTTAAATCAGCGCTGACTGGAATTGTGCAAAGAGATGCAAATGTATTTCCTGTGTGCAGTTATCGCCAGTGAGAATAGGTTTATTTTCAGTGAAGAGCAGAATAGTCCTGAGTGAAGAATAGATTGATCTCCAATGCAGATCAACAGCCATCTTCATTGAAGTACAGCCTTATCCTCAGGGAAGATTTTGCTACAGTCAGAAACGATGATCATCCTTGCGTGAAGAATGAATTTAGGCTAGTGGGAATCCATAAGGTTAGCTAGCCTTCCTACGATTCTAACTAGACACTGTTTGACAAGGGAGGGCAGGCATCAAGTTTCTTTTTTTATTATTATCTGAACAAATGGAAATAATTCATTGTATGTTTCTTTTGCGGTTGTGAAGCTAAGGCCTCACTCAATTGCTGGCCTCAATTGATTTGCCATGGCCATGCCCTCGGTTTCAGGAAGATTATTTCTCACGAGCAAGGAAGGTAAATTCAGAACAAATCAGAACAAATCTGCGGAAACGCTGCTTTAGTTTGCGAGCAGTAAACCTATAGAACAAGCTACTTGGGGAGACAGTTGTAAGCAGAAAGTATTGATTCTTTCAAGAACAAATTGGTTAGAAAATAACATCTTGGGATGGGTCTGTCAGGATGGTGGAAAGCAAACGGGATGGACCTTGGCCTTTCTTCTTTCGCCTAGCAAATTCTTATGCTCTTATGTTCTCAACCTGGCTTCATAAATAAATGGTCAAAACGCAGCATGTTTCAGCTTTGCAATTGACTCGTGACTTAGGGATGCACAGTGAAACTTCCTTGAGGAGGTGTTTGTTTGTTTATGCCAGGAGGCTAACACTGTTGTCTGAAAACAAATGTAAAAGACAAAATCTTGCCCATCCTAAACAAGTACAGAGATCCCAAAGGAATACAGGACAGTACAGTTGGAGGAGTTAGCTCTAGTAGACGAGTTAACACCAGCATAGGTTAAAGGGCTTCCTCCTATGCTGGAGTTCAATTGGTTTGATGTATAATAGCCCCCAAAAAGGTCCAGCCTTTTGGTATTCATTTTCTTTACATGAGCGAACATGTTCTTTAGATGAGGAACTGAATGAAGTACAACTCTGAAACTGAGGTCCGGTGAGCAGCAAACAGAGAGGTCTTGATGCCTGTTAACACAGGGGTAGGAAACGTACACAAAGCGGGGTTTATTCATCCGGCTCAGTGCTCGGTGGACAAACTCCCATCGCTCACTTGGGAGAGCTTTCCGTCAACGACTGATTGGCATCTGTGGAAGAGCCAACGCCTGGTGAGGAATGGACTGTGCTGTCAGGACTGAGAACGGATGACCTGAAAGTAAATGAATAGGAAGGAAAATGACCAAATGTAAGTTCACGGCCAATCACTAAGGTCACATCGGCAGCAACACGTGATGAGCTGTCAATCATGCAGGCCACTACAAACCTCCCACGAGACCTTCCTCCCAAAGGCCCATCTTCGTGATTTAACTACATGGTATATTGTATAACATTCGCCAATGAGAAAATCTTCACGCTAGCCCTGAATACAATGGTTGCTAAATTAAAAATTGGGTTACCAAATTCATTTTGGTTGCCCCCATTTGATCTCATACCAAACTGGCCTACCCATAACATCAACAAGAATAGAGTAATACCAATCATATTTGATATAGCGTTTTCAGCTCTTCAGTAACAACAACCACAACTTGGATTTATATAGCGCCCTCCACGCCAGACGGCATCTCAGAGCGCTTTACAAAACATGTGATCCCAGGGCCGAGCCAGGGGGAGGGGGAGAAAAAGGTGACCAAAAGCGCAGTCAAAAAGAAAAGTCGTCAGCCGCGACCTGAAAATAGGAAAGGACAACAGCAACAACACCAGAGATCGATTGCTTGGAGTATTAAAGAGAAACAAGAACAAACCGACAGATTTCATAGCACCATAACGATGATAATAATAATAATCCTGGAACTCGATATAGTACCCATAACATCAAAAACGTCTTAAGACTCTTTTCAGTAATTCCTGTTAAGTGCTGTGGCTCTGTATTTGACGGCAAATCCAGCAGCCGGTTTGTGCATCACACGTCCAATAAATGGCTAGCAGGTAAACAACAACAATAAGATTACTCTTGTGTAGCTTTTCACGTAACGAGGACGTCCCAAGGCGCTGGACAGTCACTACTTGAAACCCAAGCTGAGGACAGTGCGGGAGTGGGGGGAAGTGGGGGGATTAGGAGTTTCTGATGGGTCCATCGAAGAGAGTCTCTTAAGTCATCAATTTATCTGGACAATTGGTAGCTGGTACGTCGGCATGTTCCGTCTGAACAGCGTCAGTGGGTATTTAACAGGCAGATGGGACTTCGGTTTAACATCTCATCCTAAGGATGTTAGCTCTGGCAAGGCAGTGAAACTCCAGCAAGGCTATGAGCCTCAAGTCCCTGTGGAGGGTTTGAACCCTGCAATCCACCAATCCACAGGTGAGAATCTTACCAACCGAGCCACTTTTGACACCAACGTTAAGCAGCTGAGAAACACAAAGGTGCAGAACCCCACTGTGTCCACTTACTTTCCACGTAGCCATGAAGTGCCACCATCCTGGTGCGTTCGTGGTGGCTGAAAGGCTGGTAATGGAGATCCTCTGGGAGGGAGGGAGGCAGGCGAGAGCGGGGGGGGCCAGGCTGGCCCACTGAATGCTGCGGAGTGTGCTTTTTGTGTCGCGCTCTGCAGTTTTGAAACCAGACCTGCAATAACAATGGATAGATAGCCTTCAGTGGTAACTCGTCCCTGCTCTCGGTCGCCCTTCTCTGCAGAGAGGGGCACAGTTTGTGTTCTAACATTGGCTTTTCGTATCCCTTAAACCCAATTACCTTGACCCATCTGAAAGTATTGTTCTGGGTTTACTCTTTCTCACTTCTAAACCTCTCTATATTCCCCTCTGCATGGTCTCCTGCCAGACCTAAAGAGTTGTCGCTTATCTCAACAACAACTTGAGTTTATACAACGCCCTTCATGTGGGCAGCGTTTCAGAGCGCTTAACATTGGCAGAGCCTGACTCCCAGCTGGGAGGAGTGTTGAGGTGACTCAAGGCTCGGTCTTAAGGCACGATTTGAAAATTGGGTGGTAGGGGGCAAAGAGTCCCAGCGTTTCAGGCTGTACAGGGTGGCCATTGATGGTGGAACAGAGGGGACAAGGGACGAGAGGGGGGCTGGAGCCAGGGAAGTGGAGTGATTGAGTCATCGGGTGGGTGGGTGGGAAATACGCAGGTCAGATAGGTAGGGAGGTGTCAAGGTGTAAAGGCATTTGTAGACTAACGTGTGAGAAGATCTCGAAGTTAATTCAGTACTGCTTTGTCATTGTTGTCATTACTGGTTGGCACTGAGCCACAGACTGACATGCGACGGGAGGGATATCACGTATCTCTGGTTAGCAAATTCTGATTGAACAGGGACGTACCTGAATAACACGTCTGCTCAGCCCGGTCATGTCGGCCAGTTTCTGGAGAGTCTGAGCGTCAGGATTATTGTCCTGTGCAAACTGTGCCTGCATCACCTGTACCCAGAGAGTGAAGAGATACCGTCAGCAAACAGCCTGCCCAACAACAACAACAAAATTACAATCACATAGAGCCTTCCACGTCTGGAGGACGACCCAAGGCATTGGACGTCCCAACACAAGAAACAAGAGGAGGCCATTCAGCCTATTTGGGTCAGATCGCCATCATTTTGAAGAACGTAAGAATTTACCAGGCAAAGGGAGACCAAGGTCCATAAAGTTTGCCCTCCGCCATCCTGCCAGTGGCTTGACGACTCATTGTAAAGGGGGTCCCAAACTATTATACTGTATCGCGAGGTCTTTGTTAAAAAAACAAAATGCTTGGAGGCGTCTGCACAACGTGACGTCCCTATGTGAAACCCGAGGATTATTATTGCTGGTAATGCGGCGAGTCTTACTCTGGGTCAGTAAGAGAGATGGGCGAATCCCTGGCGCAATGCTACCTGTAATTGTTCCGCAGTGAAGGAAGTCCGTGCTCTCTTGGCTGGTTTGGGTTGACTGTCCTGGTCTGACGGCACAGCTCCCTCTAAGGTCAGTCCATTACCTGGAAGCAAAAAAACACACACACAAACACACTGGACCATGAATATCTAATCATTGTAAAGATTGTGTATTTTTGTGGGCGAAACGCAGCAACCAATTACGCACAGCAGTGTCCCACAATCAGTTCTGGATTCAGTGACCACAATTTTGGAGGGTTTAATACCACAGGAAAGTGATCCACCAATTGACTAAAAACTGGATTAATGCTTACTGCAAGGTAAACAGAGGCATGTGGAGTAAGGAAACTTGCCTAAGGTTTTGATTTGCCCGGGAATCAAGCCTGAGTCCTCGCTTGCGAGGCGAGTGCTCTGACCGCCACTCTACAGGACTCCACAGTAATCTAATCTAACTAGTGTCAATCTTAAAGCATCGGCTTGGCTCAGTCGATCGCACTCTAGCCTCTCTCGCTCCGTATCCAACCTCACCAGCATGCTACGTTCCCAGACGCTAGCTGCTACTTGTTGTTTAACCTGTAAGTCTAATCTTCCACATGTGGTAAATAGTAAAATGTTGGTCATGAGAGAATTGATCGTCGGTGTGTGTGTATGTGCGTGTGTGTGTGCTTTGCAAGCACTGCAAAGTGGATGGATGTGTAAAAATCCTTTCCACTCCAGATGGGTCAAGTGAGTTCTTTCAACGCAAAATAGCTCTCCATTGCTTCAATGTGTAAGAGCTAGGTTAAGTGGCCTGATGTCATTCAAAGTGCCATCCCTGACTGTCCAGCGCCTTTGGTCGTCCTCCCAAAGTGAAAGGCGTTTGACAAATGTCATTTGTTGTTGTTGTGTTGTGACGGTTCCGATCCTCACCACAAGGGGGCTCTAGTTTGGAGGTGATTCCTCCTTCCTTCACGTGCAGTGTTAAACCCATGAACACAGAATTAATGACTGGAGGTCCCAAAGCATGTCACTGACCAACACTCAAAAGCATTGACCCACTATCCCTAACGAATCTGCCTCATTAACAGCTTAATTAAGGGAACCTGAAATTTACACATGGTTTGCACAAGACGTATTGTACACGTCTCAGTTTAGCTAGTGGGAATCCATTTGTTAGTCGATCGGAAGATCGCTTTCCGTGGATAATAATCCCTCTGGGAAAACTCTGGTCACTCAATGCAGGACTGTTTGTGGGACACTGCTGTGCACAATTGGCTGTCACATTTCGCCCACAAAATACACAGTCACTTTCTAGGATATTCTGAGAAGCGTTTTGAGATGGCTCAATGGCGTGATAAGGCGCTGTATCAAACACAGAGAATATTATTATTATTGTACAGTGAGCTAATGTTTGACCTTTGTTTCAAGGATTATTATCGGTAGTAGTAATATTCACTGAGAGCAAGAACTGAATGGTGTTTCGGTTTGAGTTTGAGAACGTTCAAGAATTGTTTACTTGGGTCCAACTATAATAATGATCTTTGCATTTGATACAGCGCTTTTCACGTCTTCTCGGCGTCCCAAAGCGCTTCACAGAATATACTGTAAAGTGAATTGACTGTATATTTGTGGGAGAAACGCGGCAGCCAATTGCGCACAGCAGTGTCCCCACAAACAGTCGTGGATTGAAATGAACAATTTTGATGAACAACAGAGATTGGTATTGTGGTGAGTAACGGTGCTGCCATAATTACCGTTGGCTGCCGCTTGCTTGAGATTTTCCAACATGGTGTCATAGTGGATCCTGCAGAGGACCTTGTCCTCCACCAAACCAAACTCCTCGCCCGTGGAGAGCTGCCTCTTGCAGGAGAAGCAGGCGAAACACGCCAGGTGGTAGGCGTTGCCTCGCGCCCGCCTCACCCAGTCGCTGGCGAAGATTTGTCGGCCACATCTGGCACATTTGGTGCCAAACCGGCTGCAGAGACAAGAGAGACACAAGAGGTTAAAGCAGGAGATGCCAATAGCAACCTTGGTCATGTTTCCTTACTCCACGCGTCTGTGTTTACCCAGCAGTAAATGGGAAACCAGTTGTTAGTTGATTGGCGGTTGTTTTCAGGAGGAAATAATCCAAACAAGATAAGAAGTTTTTACCCCAAAAATAAATTAAATTAAAATTTGGACACTCTGCATTTGACTGCTGCGCCCAGCACAACACGCAGTCGAACCACTTTATAGTATATTTTGTGAAGGGTTTGAGACATCTCAATGATGCAATAAAGCTCTATACCTAATGCAAGACTTCATATTATTATTCTCCCATGCAATACTTCAACTGTCACCTGCAATTTCCAAGTCTTTTTGTATTCACTCGATGTATGGTAACATTTGGGTTAAAGGTAATTTTGAGTGAGCGAGTGCACTATGTTATCTGACAGCATGATTTCCTTTAAGGCCGAGGTTAGTGCAATGGCTTTGTGCCGGTATCGTGCCATGATTCCTGTGGTTTGCGGATGTGCAAGTAGGGACATGAGCCAGCCTTGTTTTCGGCTGTTAGCGCCCCAAGGCCCATTGTGCATGTTGACAGAATTGCTGGAGCTTTAGATGCCGTGTCCCATTGGCAAAGACAATTTTTGCTGTTGGCTGTCGGGACAATGTACAGAGAGTTCAATGGCATGTACCCACTGAACAGTCTACACGGAAATATTAAACAGAAACCACACGACCATCGTACAACAAACTCCCTTGTCCGAGTTCCAAACGAGCATCGCTCAGCGTTTATTATTACGTTCCACTTCCTACTCGGCAGACCTGATAAGGCGCTATATCAAACGCTCGGATAATTTCCATGAAGGTTAATTAGTTAAATCCGTACCAAAACCGAAGTGCAGGATTTAAAAGCGTTGTGACATTTCACAACACGCTGATTTGTGTTAATTATCAAATAAGAAAAAACACAGTCACTACAATAAATCCTGCGACGCACTTTGGGGTAGGAAAAGGAGCTACGTGAAAATGCGAGGTTTCTTATGATTAATAAACGCCGTGCACAGAGAGGAGCTCAATGAGCTGCTTGAAGGAGCCGCCACTTGGGATTTTTTTTGCTGAGAAATCCATTGCTTACTTAAGAAATCTTTCGCCCACAACTGTACAGCCGATTCACTTTTATAGTATATTCTGTGAAGCGTTTTGACACATTGTAAGACGTGAAAAGCACTACAGGATATCAAATGCAAGGATTATTATTATTATTATCTGTTCAGAAATACCGTAAACGTGACAAATGAACGTTTCTCATCACACCCACACAGGAAACCCAACGCCAATTAAAGGGTAAAGAGAGACAACAACTTGTTATTGTTTGCGATGGTTTTCACTCCACCGAATGAACCAACGAGCGCTGCAGTTCACTTCAAGCAGCTTCAAACAGTCAGCGCCTGGGACGTGCTTGAATGATTGGAATCCATTGGGAACCCAGAGGCCGCACTTTCATTGTGTTGCAAAGTGCAGAGCAGATTCGTTACGAGAGAAAAGATAAAAACCAGGTTTCCTAAAGCATTTTCTTAATGAATTCTATACAAATATTCTAAACAATGTAGCTGACCTTTACTAACCCGCTATTCAAACATGTCGGCCTTGAAACACTCTCTCGCTCTATCTCTCTTTCTCTCTCCAATATTATATTGTATTGTGGCAATAGATTTTAAGCACAGTTTCCGAATGTTTCCAACCAACATAACAAAATACTGCAACCCAAATCAATTAAAAACACTGTAGTCACTTGCAAACAAAGAGAAAGTTTGGTTAAGAACAAAGTCAATTTAATGTTTCTGTTTTATTTGAAAGAGTGGCATGATAATAATATTCCTTGTATTTGATATAGCGGCTTATTATGGAGTTGAGATGTCTCAAAGAATTTCACAGGATACACTGTAAATTGTCATAAATTGTGGGCGGAATCTCTCAGTTTCTGTAGCTACTGATCCATATTGTTTGCCCAAGATTCCATCCATTTGGGCTAAAAACTTAAGATAACGATAATAAGAATATTGCATTTGAAGATAGCGCATCATTGTGGACAAATCCTTCCGTCTTTGTTCAGAAGACGGTTTCCAAATTGAGACCGAATTCAAGGTTTTTCCAAATTCAGATTGAATCGAAGAATTTCCCACCGTTCCACTCCATCTTAAACCTTGAAACCACGTAACAACAATAATAATAATCCTTGCATTTGATACAGCACTTTTCACGTCTTCTAGACATCTCAAAGCGCTTCACAGAATGTACCGTAAAGTGAATTGACTGTACATTTTTGTGGACAAAACGTGGCAGAGCACAGCAGCGTCCCACAAAGAGTCATGTATTGAGTGACGAGTTTTATAATATATATATGATGTAAGACTTTCAGGACATTAACTTTGTCTGTTTGTTTGGAGGGATGGATAATGGTTTTAATAATAGCGATGTGATCATTAAACCACAGCGGGGGTGTGGGGGGGAGGGGAATAAAAAAAAAGGATTACTCTAACTTCCTGACACAACTCTGCATTCTAAGGTTGTATAGTAATTGTTACTGGTGAGAGATATTTTGGAACCAATGATAAATCCACATCAGCAACATCTGCTAGTCGAACGCAGCTGTCCAAGTGCCTTCAAGTCCAGATGTTGGAGCGAGGACCAGACCAAGGTATGCTGTTGTGTTTTACAGATGTGAACAATCTCTCCAAGCGAGGTATTATCAACAGCTGGATCAAATCCTGATCACAGACCAAATGTCTGTCAAGGTTACTTGAATTAATGCTAAATTTCAAACTAATTTATAATAATAATCCCTCCAAACAAAACCGCAATAATAAAATTGGTCATTTCACCACGACTGTGCGTGGGGACGCGGCTGTGCGCAATTGGCTGCCGCATTTCGCCCACAAATATACCGTCAATTCACTTTACAGTACATTCTGTGAAGCGCTTTGAGACGTCTAGAAGACGTGAAAAGCTCTATGTCAAATGCAAGGATTATTATTACTAATATTCACATTTGACCCAGTGCCTCATAAGATGGTGAGGACACCTCAAGACACTTTGCAGGCTGTGACGTACTATAAAGTGTAGTGACTGTGGATTTGTGGGAGAACGCGACCGCGAATTGTGCACAGCCTTGTCCCCTCCATTGCTTGCTCTCTCTCTCTCTCTGTCTACTTTCACAACACTTCTAAAAAGTGTACCTCTTTACTCAACCCTCCTACTCTCTGCAAGTAGAGAGTCCCCTGCACAACCTACCACTTTGCTTGGGGGTTCCACTCCATCTCCGTGAGACACATTACTCTGCACAAGAGGCAAAGAAAAGACAACAACAACAACAACAGCGCAAAGCAATGCCTCGCAAATAGTCATGGACTGAGCGACGCAAACCACTCTGCCACTCGCTATTTGCCACCCAATGTGTGAACGTTGAGTTCGTCACTTCACAATCTTGGCGGCTCAATCGGCAAAACTTATTTCTGCTCACGTCTCTAGTGGCTGTTTCAACAGCTTTTTCGTCAAAGCTTTTTTCTCTCCTCCGGTGCGAAGAAGACTCACAGTCAGAAAACCATTGAGAGCGAAACACAGCGAGTCGGCCGGTAGTTGAGCAGCGCAGTGGAAGCAGATGGCTACTCGCGAGTAGGTTAGCATGACAATGCGTTACAGCGATATTCTGCAAAGGTGTGAGCAGTTGTGTGTTAAGCGCTTCACAGATCAAGACACACACGCGTGCACGCACACGCACACACACACACAGTGATTATAATAATCCTTGCTTTGAGACGTCTCAATATACCGGAATATACTGTAAAGAGAATTGACCGTGTACTCTGTGGGCTTATTTCCATGAATCGGGTGGATTGATTTGTCAGAGATACGGCACCAGTCCCTCAGCGCAGTGATTAACACGCTCAAATCGCAAGTGAGAGGACCCAGTTTCAGTTCCATGATCGGGGCGAAACCTTATGCAAGTTTCCTTACTCCACACGCCTCGGTTTTCCGAGCGGTAATTAGTAACCAGGTTACCAGCCAATTGGCAGATCGCTTTCTGGGCGTAATAATCCCTCCGAAAGAAAATAATTTGGTCATTTAATCAAACGAACGTTTGTGGGACACTGCTGTGCACAATTTCGCCCACAAAATATACAGTCAATTCACTTTACAATATATTCTGTGAAACACTTTGAGACGTCCTCCTGACATGAAAGGTGCCACAATAAATGTCAGGTTCGCGTTTCATTCAGTCTGGTTTAAACGCGGTTAAGTTACAGTAACATTACGATAATTCTCTGCTGAATTTCAAACGGGGAAGTTTTTTTACTGAGGAAACAGCCTGTGATTTATTTTGGGTTTGTTTCCATAATTTGGAACCGAGCAAATATTTATTTTTCCCCTCCCCAAAAAATATCAAACGAAATTCCCACTGTAATTGGTTGCACGTTGCCCTGTGGGGCTTTCGACTGTGAGAGCAAAGAGACACAGAGAGAGGCTTTGTAGCCAATTATTGCTGTTGCTTTTTCCCTGTGACTGGCCTGCCCCACTCACTGTTGGGGTCACAGCTGAGGACGTAGAGTATCTCAACAGTGTCCAGTGAGGACATCTCTCGCTCTAAAGTTGCAGTCAACAGTGAAATACTAATCCTTGCGTTCGATATAGCGCCTTATCACGTCGTTGAGATGTCTCAACAACAGACTACACTGTAAAGTGAATTGACTGTATATTTGTGGGCGAAACGCGGCAGCCAATCGCGGAGAGCAGTGAGCCACAAGCAGCCGTGGATTGAAATGACCAATTTATTATTATCTATTTGCTTGAGGGATTGTTATCAGGTGCGTGGGTAAGTAAGGAAACTTGGTCAAGGTATCGCCCTGTCTGCGTGGAATCGAGTCCAGGTGTCTCGCTTGCAAAGCGGGCGCTCTAACCACTCAGCCCAGGGCTCCACGGGAGGCTCCCACAAACAGTCGTGGATTGAGACGAAAAGGAACCTTTGAACGAAACTCAACCTGGGGCTGGTGCTGTGTTTGCCCTGCTCACTTTGATGTTGGTTTTTTGAGGGTCTACCAGCCTCTAACCGTATAGAGAGGGAGCCAGTGTGAATCAAGAGTATAATGAGGTGGGTTCCAATCCAACCAAACGCACTCCTTCCTGTGATAAATTTCATACCTCTCGTTTAGTTCCCTTTCAGGGTGTATCTCTAACCACGTAGGCCAGCGATTAGAGCGCTCACCTCGTATGCGATAGGACCCGGGTTCAAACCTTAAGCAAGTTTCCTTACTCCGCACAACTTTGTGTTTATCCGATTGCTTTCTGGGCTAATAATTCCTTCCAAAAAAAAATGTGGTCACTCAGTCCACGACTGTGTGTGGGACACCGCTGTGCGTGAGTGGCTGCTGCCTTTCACCCACAAAATAGACAGTCAATCTACTGTACAATTTATACAGTGGCTCTCGCTGTAAAATCAATGTCTCCAAACACTTCACAAAGAAACAAGTGGATTAGAAATGAACATTATTATTGTAGACACACACGGCAGCTGATCTGGGCCTGGGACGTCCCACACACAATAACGGGTCAGCGGCCAATTGATTTGAATTTAGGAGTAAATTTGGCCGAGAAGAGGGAGATATAATCCGGGAATAAGACTGTGCGTCAAACAGGTATTTCTATATATGTATATATGTGTGTAGCTTTTTATTATAGGCAAGATTGTGGCAGGGATGGCTCCCTCCCACAAATGACTACATGAAATAATAATTCCTGTGTGACTGGACCACACAGCGTGCCTCCTGCAGTGTGTAATTACTGAACTTGCATTACCTCCCATTATTCCTGGCTACTTATTCTCTTGCAATCCACTGGGGAACTGAGAAAGTCAACACCCTCTCGATGTAATTTGCCTTTGCAAACCACCTCCGTAAAGAGTTAAACACGCCTAATGATCGTAATATTAAGAATGATAAATCCTTGCATTTTGATATCGCACCTTTCACAATTTCACCCAGAAGGTATTTACTTTACAGCACGTCGTACAAAGTGTTTTAAGACGTCAACAATGCGTTGAGGCGCTCTACGAACTGCAAGGATTATTATTATTATCAATATTAGTGTTATGTGAGCTTCGATCACATTAAAGTAAGCCCAGTACACTTTTACGACACTAACATTGGTCTTGATTAAATCCCTGAGTAGGTTTCCCTGAAATCTGACTGTCACTCTTCCTCCTTCTGTGCCCCAACCGTTTGGCAGATACGAGTTGAAGCAATGGACAGAGATTGAATGCCAGCTAACAGCGGAACAGAAAAGTGCATGAAAAGCACAAACACTTACCATCAAAGCTACGAAAATGATCCCTGATACCCGGGGACCTTAACTCACTGCCAGCGGTAATTAATTTAGGATTTGCTCAGAAGTGAACGAAAGCGAACGTTTAGGTGTGATTCTAATCTTCGCTCAAGGTTCTGTACTTTGAAAACAGGTGGGTCACATTCAAAGCATCTATACATCTATCGTATTGTCAAACATCAAAACACGTTCCTACCCAGACAGAGGGCATAATCACCGAATAACTGATTTCAAATAATGACTAGTATTACCCAAATCGTTATTAAGATAATAATCCCTCCAAAAAAACAAACCAACCCCCCAAAAAAACAGTCACTCAATTCACGACTGTTTGCGGGACATTGCTGTTCGTGCTTAGCTGCCACATTTTGCCTACAAAATACACTGTCAAGTGTATTCACAGAATACACTTGACAGTGTATTCTGTGAAACTCTTTCAGATGTCTCAATAATATGATAAGAATCTGTGCAGTTGATATCGTTATCAGTTCTTTGAGACATCTCAAAGCATTTTACATAATAATAATAATAATAACAATCCTTGCTTTTGATATCACGCTTTTCACATCTTATCAACGTCCCAAAGCGCTTCACAGAATATACTGTAAAGTGAAGTGACTGTATATATTTGTGGGCGAATCGCGGCAGCCAATTGCGCACAGCAGCGTCCCCACAAACAGCCGTGGATTGAAATTACCAATTTTATTATTGCGGTTTGTGTTTTTTGGAGGGATTATTATGAGGCGTGTGGAGTAAGGAAACTTGCCCAAGGTTTGGCCCTGACCTGCCTGGATTCGAACACAGGTCTCCCCCAGCTTGCAAGACAAGTGCTCTAACCACTGAGCCACAGTCCACCGTATTCACTTAGAGAATATACTGTAAGTGAATTGTCTGTATACTTTGTGGGCAAAAGGCGGCAGCCGACTGCTTACAGCAGATACTAAATCAAATGCAAAGACTTATTATTATTGAAAAACTTTTTTTAAAACACTACTTATTTACATATCTCCAAGGCTTCTAACAACCAATTGGTTAATGAGCTTTACCCTGTAGCTCAGTGGGTAGAGCACTCGCCTTACAGGTGTGAGACCTGTGTTCAAATCCAGGCAGCTCGAAACCTTCGGCAAGTTTCCTTACTCCACATGCCTAGTAATAATCCCTCAAAAAAGATAATAAAATGAATCGGTCATTTCAATCCATGACTGCGTGTGGGACGCTGCTGTGCGCAATTGGCTGCTGCGTTTCACCCACAAAGAAATATACAGTCAATTCACTTTACAGTATATACTGTGAAGCGCTTTGAGACGTCTAGAAGATGTATATCACACGATATCAAATGGAAGGATTATTATTATCATTAAACATCTTGAACGGGTCTCCACCTCACCAGTTCCTCGAGTCTCTGCTCATACATCGATGTGATTTTCCACAGAACATGGTGGGTTTCTGCTCTCATCCCCGGCATCGCAACAGCCGATCTCCTCTGCACCCTCACTGTGGCTCTCGTGAACTTTCTCAAACAACGCCAACAACAGCGACAACTTGCTCACAGGTCTCACGAGCGTGAGACCCGTATTTCGAATCCAGGCAGGTCAGGGCGGAACCTCGGGCAAGTTTCCTTACTCCACACACACACATACACACACACACACACACACACGCACACACGCATGCCTAATAATAATCCAAACAAAACCACAATAATAATAAAATCGGTCATTTCAATCCACGGCTGTTCGTGGGGGACGCTGCTGCGCGCAATTGGCTGCCGCGTTTCGCCCACAAAATATACGGTCAATTCACTTTACAGTACATTCCTTGAAGCACTTTGAGACCTCGAGAAGACGTGAAAGGCACCATATTAAATGCAAGGATTATTATCATGTATTTATTATTATGTATATGTATATATATATATATATATACACTGCGATGGATTTCAATTGTGCAGGGAGACAAAAGGTTAACGACTTTCCCAACAGCAGCAGCAGCAGCAGCAACAACAACAACAGTAACCACCGTTAACAAAACCAAAGCCACAACCAACCTGAAATAATCCACTTTGCAGAAGATCTCTTTGTTTTTGATGTAACAGCTGGCGTTTCTGTGGAGAGAGGTTCTGCAGACCGAACAAGCCAGGCAGCGAGCATGCCAGATCAGGTTATTTACCTGAAATAATCCCACCGCAGAGAGGGGGGGAGAGGGAGGGAGAGAGAGAGAGAGACAGAGGGCGTCAAATGTGATACATCTGGGTTGAAAATGCGCATTCAACTCCTATCCCTTCATCCCCACCCTCAACCCCATCCCTCCACACACATCCCCAGCCCAGGAAAATCACATCAAAGGCAACAGCTCTTATCTGAGATCTATATATTATATTATATTATATTTATTATAGCTATACGCAGTGTGTATATATATATATTACTATATGGTATATATGTCTCTATAACGTATATATTATACGTACACATTATATTACACCCTGTATAAGATCATTTCGCCCACAGTGTACGGTCAATTCACTTTACAGTATATAATCTGTGAAGGGTTTGAGACGTGAAAAGCGCTCTATCAAATGCAAGGATTAATATTATTAAAAATAATATGAAAGAGCGATCATATTTCTGATAATCTGACAGACCAGAGCCTGAAATACTGGTTGCACAGACTTTTCAGTATTTGCTGATGTATCCAGTCGGCAGATTTGTACATCATTGTTTTGGGGATTATGATTATTATGATTATTACTATCTTGATGGTTTGGGGGTTAGATTCCATGCCTTACATTACATGGATACACAACCACATACACACACACACAACCACGCACATATACACACACACACACATGGATACACACACATACACACACAAACACATACATAAACGCGACTAACCGCGTTTTAAACTGGATTTTAATACAATTTGCAGCTCCCCCCCCCCCAACCACCTTCCTTGTATTTAAAGCGATCAACGTGAAACATAAGACATAAACACACACACACACACACACACATATATATAATACACTGTGAATATCATTTACACGCCAGCTATTGGGATGGGAAATGATACTCCAATAATCCTGTTAAATCGCATTATATGGTGAATCCTGCCATTGAATTATGACGGGGGGGAAAAAACACAGGCAATATATCGTCTACAGTTACAAACACTCGCCCAGAGTTTAACGGTTCCATTGAAGCCAATTGCTGAAATGCTTAAATATCAATGTCTTGTTCAGTTATTCTCTCTCCGCAACATTAGGCGTTTTTGTTGCAACTTTAGTCCAATTATCACCGTTTCCCCATCTCTCTGTGTGTGTGTGTGTGTGTGTGTTTTCACTACAGTTGCTTAATTCAAATAAGTTTGTGGACTGAGAATAATAATAATACTATAATATATCATATATATAATATAATAATAATATAAATTTGCATTTTGAATCAAACTTGGGTATAATTCTGCCCACCAACCGTTACTTTTTTTTTGCTGGGGGAAAATATATTTAAACAATACTATTATATATGCATATAACGCATATAATCTAATAATTCGCATCTGTGCATTGAATTCGCTGCTTTTCTAAACGGTATCGAACCGAAATGTGATTTTCTAGCGCATTTTCCCAGCATTTTTTCCCACTGTCATATATTCAGAGAGTTAGTTGAATCTCCCTCTCCTCTCCTTTAAAATCCAGACTCTTTAAATTAACAAACACAAAACAATTTCAATGAAGTGTGGATCCACTGGCTATATATATATATGTATATATATATATATAATATATATTAAAAACGTCTTAGGTTTTCCCCAAAATCATCAGTAACGATTAATATTATTCTATGGTATCAAGAAATCTCACAGTCACAACAGCAAGATTTGCACTTAATAATTTCCTTTCAATTTAATTTAACTTAATTGCCACCCCCTCACAAATTAATAAGACTGAGGTATATTGTAATACAGTCACTGGTGGCAGAGTTCACTCTCTCTCTCTGGTTAACTAACTAACAGTCGCTATACACTCAAAAAGATTTTTCACAATCATTTCCCTCCCCTTTATTTTCGCCCACAAAATACACAGTCACTACACTTGACAGCGGTACACTCTGTCCAAAACGCTTTGACGGCGTCTCAGCCAGGCGACGAGGCGCCGGATTATTAGCAAATATTATTATTGTTAATAATAATCTTATTGTTAATAATAATGTCATTAATAATATCATTATTAACCCAATCCCCTTCGAATCAGTGATCCTTTGAAATCCCATCCCCCAAACCCAACAAATAAATACTTTTGAAATGCAATTTGGGTTTAACTATCACAGATTTTGGGTGGTGGGGGAAAAAAACTATCGTGTCTCTCTCTCTCTCCCCGGTAATAAATCCTCATTTTTGTTTTAAGAGGAGAATTTTCTTTCGTAAGAGTTATTGTAACGCGAGAGATAAAACCATAGAATTATACCATCGTTGTGTTTCCAAATGTCAATCAACAGCGATTCTGTATTTTTTTAAACGAGATTTGTTTCAGCAAAATGTGGAACAAATAACACAGCAAAAGCGAAATGGGGGGATTTTTATTAAAATACTGTGGGAATCGGTGCAGGCGGTTTGGACAAACTAAACGGAATAATATTAACACTAATATTAATCATAATATTATTAATGATAATAATCCTTGCATATGATATCGTGGCTTATCGTGTCTTCGAGACGTCTCAAAGCGCTTCTCGGGACACACACACACACACAGTGACTGTATATTTCGTGGCGAACGACTGGTTTTAAGCAAGTCTTGGTTCAAGACTCTGGAGCTCGCCTCAAATGCTGAAAAAGCGTCAGTTCGGAGAGTCTGTGGATGTGAATGTCTGTGTGTGTGTGTGTGTCTGTGTGTGAGAGTGTGTATGTGTATGTATGTGAGTGTGTTCATGTGTGTGAGAGTATATCTGTTTGTGTGTGTGAGTGTCTCTATGTGTGCACACGTGTGAGTGTGTCTGTGAGTGAATGTGTGTGTGTGCGAGTGTCTGTGCGAGTGTGGGTGTCTGAGTATGTATGTGTGTGAGTCTGAGTGTGTGTGTAAAAGTCTCGTATCGCCGTTCACACACAGACAGACACACACACACAGCCACACACACACACACACACACACAGCCGCTACTCTGCAGAGACTGACACAGTTTGTCAGAGGAAATTCCCCGATTGAAATGATTGCTAACAGTGACTGGAAAATGAGAATCACGCAGATTAAATCGCCCTCTAATAATAATAATATTAATATCAATAATAGTAACTCCTGGACTTGATGGCATTACAGTGAATAAGCAACTGTAGTGAATTGCCTGCATTCTCTGTGGGCGAAACGCGGCAGCCAATTATGCACAGCGAATAAAACCCTGCAAAGTGCATGTGTTATTATATCTATACCGTATGTAACAGGGTTTAAACTTTCCCACTGATTGCAGGGTCAGTGAGCCTGTCCACAGGTCCCTGTCCCTTCTCTGCTGGGCTCACTTAGTTGTTATTGTGTCTTTTCCGGCACAAACATTGATAATGATATTATTATTATTAATAATAATATTTCCCAATTCCTTCATAACCAGTGATCCCTTGGAATCCCACCCCCAAACCAGCAAATAAAGCCAACTTTTGATCTGCGGTTTTGGGTTTAATTATCACAGATTTCGTCAAATCCACCCCCAACTCCCTCTCCCCCCGGTAATATTTCATTGAAAGCAACTTTTAAAAATACACATATATATATATATATATATATATGTGTAACAAATTGTATATATATATAATCATAATAATTAATAATAATTTTTCATTCGTTTCAATCGCACCGTTTCAAGCGTATAGTACATATAATAATACCGATACAATAATGATTACAGTGTGTGGGAAACACTCGGATTACACGACAAATTGTACAGTTTCGAGCAGATAATAATATATATAGTAATATAATAATAATGATTCTATTATAGGTTTGTAACTGTGCCCTGGTCTGTGCAGCCCGAGAGTCACCCACACACTCTGCCATTCAGAGACTCACCTTTAAGAGATACTTGTCTAGGATTTCCAGGCCACAGCTGGCACAGATGTTCTTGTCGGTGGAAGCGCTGGAATAGGAGGAGGAGGGAGGGGAGGAGATGGATGGAGTGGACGCCGGGCTGGGACACGATCTGATCTCTTCCTTCTCCACGTTAGACTCCAGGGTTTCATCGTCCGACTGTGGCTAGGAGACAACAGGCACACAGAGAGAGAGAGAGAGAGAGAGGGGGTGTGTGTGAGAGACAGGGACACACACACATACACACACAGAGGGGGGGGGGGGGGGGGGGGGGGTGGGGGAATTAAAACAACATTCATGGGATTGCTTTTTATGGGCGAATTCAGTCACTGCACCCACCAGCCTAATCAATAATCCCCCACCCCCCCACACACACTCTCTCTTACACACACTCACACACAGACACAGACACACACACACTCTCACACACACTCTCACAGACACACTCACATACAGACACACACACTCTCACACACACTCACACACACTCTCACACAGACACACACACACACACTCTCACACACACACACACACTCTCACACACACTCTCACACAGACACACACACACACACTCTCACACACACTCTCACACACACTCTCACACTGATACATACACACACAAACACACTCAGATATACACTCCCTTGAGACGCTTTGAAATGTTAGAGATCAGGTGAATTCATCGTTAAATGCCCCAAAATTATTATGCACCAAAATCGCTGTTTACAAACGAACTGTTTCCAGAGTAATTTTTTTTGGGGTAAAACTATCGAATCGTTCAGTTCAGAATTTGCCAAACGTTCGTTACGTTAACTAACACATCGAACCCACATGTTAGCTCTAAACATCACCTCCCACCCCACCGTTAAATACAACCCCCACCTCCCCTCCCCACCCCCACACACGATTCCATACATAAACACACATATGATTTAATGCTCTACACACACAGACACACACACACACACACACACACACACACATACACACACACACACACACACACACACACAGACACACAGGTCTCCAAATCCACACTGCTCATCTGCTCCACATTCACAAAGAAAATCTAAAACACGGATTATCATTCAAAATGATCGATTATCCGATTCAGAGAAAGAGAGACAGGAGGAGAGAGGGGGGGGAGAGAGGGGGGGAGAGAGAGGGGGGAGAGAGAGAGGGGGGGAGAGAGAGAGGGGGGAGAGAGGGGGAGAGAGAGGGGGAGAGGGGAGAGAGGGGGGGAGAGAGGGGGGGGGGGAGGGGGGGGGGGGGGGGGGGAGGGGGGGAGGGGGGGGGGGGGGGGGGGGAGAGGGGGAGAGAGAGAGGGGAGAGAAAGAGACAGAGACAGAGAGAGAGAGAAGGAAAGTTTACTTAATTTTTTTTAATTAACAAAGAAAAGAGAAAAAAAATCGATCCACACGAATCTAATCATCACAAGAATCGTTCCTTCTACAAACACATAGATTGGCATCGGATACAATCAATGCATGACCCCCCCCCCCCCCCCCACCCCACCCCCACCCATTCCCCCCCCACCATAAACTAGCAAATCAATCAATCACTTGGAAATCTAGGACTGGGAGCGGTGTGGCTGAGTTACCCAAAGCGCTGGTTTAGAGTTTGCGGTTACTGTACAGTGGCTGCCGATTCCTTGCTCTCCCTTTACATCAGCCCTTTACACTTGGCATATTGAGGGAACATAGGAATTGCTAGACACACACACACTAAACACACACACACACACTAAACACACACACACACACAGACAGAGAGTCCGGGTCCATCCAAGTCGCTCTCTGCCCCACTAACAGATCAGTCTGCAACAACAGTGGAGGAAAAAGTCTTGGGAGCCCGAGCTCCAAACTCACTCTGTGTACACTATATGTCTAGGCATTTGTGGCGTGAACACACTGGAAGCAGGCAGGGGGGTTGGTGATATAATGGACCCCACCTCCACACCCCCAAAAACCCTCCAGAAACAACCATAAAAACATGAGTTCTGACGAAGGGTCGTGGACTCACTTTTCCTCTCTCCATAGATGCTGCCTGACCCGCTGAGTGTTCCCAGACACTTCTGTTTGTCTTTCACATTTACAGCATCCGCGGGTTTGGCGGTGTGTGTGTGTGTGTGTGTGTGTTTTTGTTTGAACCGAAAATATAAGAACATAAAGGATTGTCTGAGCTCAGTGAGACCGAGGTCCAGTCACTTCACCCCCCACCACACCCCGGGAGTCACACTTCCACACCCTGTCAGGTCCCAAACCGTGGCGTCTGCTCTGTCCCCAGATGTTAAATTGAACAAAAATATAGATTCACAAATACTGTAACTCCCAACAAATCAATCAATGGGATTGGAATGGAGAGGGTTTGTGTTTTATTGTTGTTGCCATTTGTTGCTTTGTATGTGTGTGTATATATGTGTGTGTGTGTCTGCACATGTGAATGTGTGTGTGTATGTCTGTCTGTGTTGTATGTGTGTCTCCCTGTATGTGTGTGTCTGTGTGTGTATCCTTGTGTCTGTGTGTGTCTGTGTGTGTATCCTTGCGTGTGTGTGTCTGTGTCTATTTTATAATCCTAATTTCTAATTGTATATTTCATAAGACACATTTCCAATGCCGTGTGTGTGTGAGTGTGTGAGTGTGTGAGTGTGTGTGTGAGTGTGTGTGTGAGTGGTGGTGAGTGTGTGTGTGAGTGTGTGTGTGAGTGTGTGAGTGTGTGAGTGTGTGAGTGAGTGTGTGTTGGTTCTGAACCAGGGGTGAGTGAAACACATTCTCACCACACACACACACACACACACACAGTCTGTTTTGTGACATCGGGATCAAAATATTTTGACTCCACTTTAATCTCAAGGCCTGGCCCCCTCCCCCGTCTCACCCACCCTGACAGTTCACTTGTTGGGGAATTTTGTTGTTGTTGTAGTTTTTTGTGTGTGTTTTTATTTTACATTCTGTAGAAAATGATGCGTCGATTTCCCCGTCGCTTATTTTTTCACACACACACACACACTCACACACACTCACATACACTCACACACACTCACATACTCACACACACTCACACACACTCACTCACATACATTCACATACATACACACTCACACATACACTCACATACATTCATACACACACACTCACATACACATAAACACTCACATACATACATATACACTCACTCACACACACTCACATACACACAAACACTCACATACATACATATACACTCACATACATACACATACACACACACACATACACACATACCCACGCACACATACACACATCTCAAGACTCACCTCGCCTCTCACTGAAATTAGTCATATTTTTCGAAACAGTGCAACACACACACACACGCACACGCTCACACACTCACACACACTCACACACACACACACACGCTCACACACACACACGCTCACACACACATACGCACACGCTCACAACACTCACACACACACACACACACTCACACACACACACACACACACTCACACACACACACACACACACTCACACACACACACACACGCTCACAACACACACACACACACTCACACTCACACACACTCACACACACACTCACACACACTCACACACACACAGAATCATCTGATTTCCACATCCGACACGAGAGAAAAGCACTGGCTTTAAAATAGAAATTCATAATAATATGAATAATAAAGAAATAAGCGGGAACTCCTTCCATCTGATCACAATTACAGTTTCCACCCCAATAAAAAACACCCGTTACTTGTCTTTTCTCTGGGAGGCGATTGAGCTGCAGCCTTGGCTGACAGAGCAGACACAGTAACAGCAAAAACCGTTTGAAAAATATACTTTACGTTGGGGGGAATTTGAGAGACAAGCTAGTTGTTGGTTGGGTCGCAGTCACTACTCGAGGTTAGTTTTGATTTCCGCGCTATTTGAAGTCACAGCAAATCGATAAAATCTGCCCTGGGATGTACAGACTCTCTCTCTCTCTCTCTCTCTCTGTGTGTGTGTGTGTGTGTCTGAGTGTATGTGTGTGTTTCCTTCTCGTGTCGCCCTTTGAAACTGACACACGACGGAAAAGGTTAGAGATGTGGAGACGCGAAGCCTGTAAATGAACTGGAAACGCGGACGGAGTAGGCTTGTATACTAACTAGAGAGAGAAACACGTACAGAGAGAGACACACACACACACACACATACAACCAGACACATACACACACACACACAGACACACACAAACGCACATTAGCATTGGAAAATTTGGATTATATTTTAAAAAATGCAATATAGAATAGACACATACACAGAGACACACACACAGAGAAACACACTATAGATACACACACAGCATTGGAGATTTGAGTTAGTAACTCTCTCTAACACACACAAAGTCCTGGAAAGCTTAACAACAACAGCATGAACAGGCTTCAACCAAAATCTCTCACTCTCACTCACCCACCCACTCTCTCAGTCACTCTCTCACCCACTCTCTCACCTCACCCACCCCACTCTCTCAGTCACTCTCTCACCCACTCTCTCACTCACCCACCCACACTCTCTCCAGTCACTCTCTCTCTCACTCACCCACCCACCCACTCTCTCTCACTCACCCACCACCCACTCTCTCAGTCACTCTCTCACCCACTCTCTCACCCACCCACCCACTCTCTCACCCACCCACCCACTCTCTCAGTCACTCTCTCTCTCTCTCACTCACCCACCCACCCACTCTCTCACTCACCCACCACCCACTCTCTCAGTCACTCTCTCACCCACCCACCCACCCACTCTCTCAATCACTCTCTCACTCACCCACCCACCCACTCTCTCAGTCACCCACACACCCTCTCAGTCACTCTCTCAGTCACCCACCCCACCCACTCTCTCAGTCTCACTCTCTCACTCACCCACCCACACACTCTCTCAGTCACTCTCTCACTCAACTTACCATCATTTGGGATATTTCACTCTCCACACAGCGAGTTGTGCCTTGTTTATCCTGACGTTCATATGCCATCACCTTCAAGGCAGGGTTTGAACCGAGATACGAGAGAGAGAGAGAGAGAGAGAGGGGGAGGGAGGGAGAGAGAACAAACTATAAATATATATATATTTATATCGATGCGACGCTTTGCAGCTTACTCGAAAACTGCCTTTCTTTACAGTTAAAGAAAAAGACCCTCAAATCACAAATAAACGCAGAATTATAGTTTTTCAGAGGGGCGTTTAAAACCCACACCACACAATAAAGACCCCCCCCGTTTAATGAAGCAATCTTAATTTTCATTCGATCTCTCTCT
This sequence comes from Hydrolagus colliei, assembly GCA_035084275.1. Classification (NCBI taxonomy): domain Eukaryota; kingdom Metazoa; phylum Chordata; class Chondrichthyes; order Chimaeriformes; family Chimaeridae; genus Hydrolagus; species Hydrolagus colliei. The sequence goes on along the minus strand of CM068765.1, from coordinate 6,550,773 downwards.
CTCTCTCTCTCTCTCTCTCTCTACTTAACCTCGAGCTCTTGAGGTAATAGCTCACTTTCTGCACAATCGAGGGACACAGAGAGAGAGAGAGAGAGGGAGGGAGGGAGGGAGGGGGAGAGAGAGAGAAAGAGATAAAACTACCTGTAATTAGACAAAAAAAAACTGGATGAAACCCGGAAGATGAGTGTTAGCAAAGGGTGTCAATTTCAGCTGTCAATCACTGAGCCACCAGGGCAACAAAACAGCATTGGGAATATATCAGTTCTTTAAGTAGATGGTTGTAATTAAACATCTACTATATATACATATATATACATATACACATATATACACATATATACTATATATATATATGATAATAAAATAGATAGACACATGTAGACATGGACACATGTAAACACACACACACTCACACTCACAAATACACATGCACACACATAGCACTATATTATATTATTGTTATATTATATGAACAAACCATTTGCAAGGTGAGAGAGAGAGTGTGTGTGTGTGTGAGGTGGTCTGGCTGTTTTCAAAAGCTGTTTTGTCCCTATTCCCTCTCTCAGCGCATTCTGCTTCGTTTTAGCTTCCACCCCCACCCCCCCACCCCCCCCCCCCCCCCCCACCACCCCCCCACCTCTCCCCCTCTCTCTTCATCTCACCCCCTCTTTCTCTCTCACCCCCCCCCCCACCCACTATCCCCATTTCCCCTCTCTCTTTCTCTCCCTCTCCAAAGCTCTCCCTTCTCCCTTTGTCTCCCACTCTCTCTTTCACTCTCCCCCCTCTTATCTCCCCCCCCCCCCATTTCTCCCCCTCTCCCTCTACCCCTCTCACTTTCTCTCTCCCCTCTCATTTTCCCTCTCCCCCTCTCTCCCCTCCCCTCTCTCCTCCCTCTCCCCCCCACACTTCAGACAAAATTCAGAAGACATTTCATTTCAGAATCATTTCTCAATCTCCAGCTCTGGGTTTAAATGGAAACTCGCCACCATTTAAAAAAAAGAATCAGTTTCTAGTTAATCCTGAAGTCTGCAAATATGGCAGCTTTATTTGTGAACTGAACTGATATATATATATACACACACATATATTTAATATGTATACATTATATATATTCTTATGTATTTTACAAGCTACAGTAATTGTTTCTGCTGATGGACGCATTCAATATGATCCCAAAAATATTCTCCAGGTCTACAGACACAAACATAAAGCATTAATACACACACATGTTGGATGTTACACATTCAAGACATTTCGCCCTCAACTACACAGTCATTTCACAGCAAAATATATTCTGTGAAGCGCTTTGAGACGTCTAGAAGACGTGATATGTCAAATGCAAGGATTATTAATATTCTTATTATTATCAGACGGATCAATACTCATTGATTCTCATTTACACTAAGGCACAATTAATTCCCCCTTTGCGCATCTCTCTTATCTTCTATATCAGATGAAGTTGCGTTGCATCTGAAACGCCTCTCTACCCATCGATACCATCACACACGCATCCCCACCTTCCCTCTCTCCCTCTCCTCTCTCTCCATGAACTTCACATCTGTATCAGCCAACCGTTCTCTCTCCCCGCCGCACACACCCGTTCGACAACAAAAAATTGAGATCGCAAACCAGGGATCATTTTGATCATTTTACCACCGAGAAAAAGCAATTCAAACACATTAGAATTCAATTTAAAATCAGATTTTAAAACCTCTCGTGTCCGTCTCTTGCAAATTTCAGACTGTAAGTCCTGTGTGTACACACACACACATATATATATATACATTATATATATATATATTATATATAGTATAAGAAGTCGTGATAGCATTACAATAATAATGTCTTAGAAATAATTATATATATTTTAGATAACGGTATTCATCCCGACTTTTTGATCACCCTGTAAACACACATTACATATCATATGTGTATACACACACACACACAGAGAAATAAATACATAATTCTACAATATATAAAGTTGAATACAGAGGTTATCGCTGTGTGGGGAAAGGCTTAAAATCTTAAATGAACTTTACATTGAAAAATATTCGATTTTCGCCGGCTCGAAGTCATAACTTGTGTTTTTTGGTGTGTGTATGTTTTTCAACCAGAAAGAGAGAGAGAGAGAGGTGGGGGAGGGGGAGGGGGGGGGAGGA